>CM059440.1:66162824-66324429 GCA_030390025.1 Squalus acanthias
GGCGGGGGGGGGGAGGGGAGAGAGGGGGCGGGGGGGGAGTTGCATGAATTAAGTGCTGGACAATAGCCGCTGCTCTCACCACAGTAACTGCGTCATTGAGCAGAGACTCCCCGAACACCAGGATGTGTAGCAATTCGTTGATGTGAATCTCTTCAAAGACGGCCAGCACAGCCACAGGATCCACAGCAGAGACGATGCTGCCGAACAGCAGGTTAGCCAACAGGCTGATGTTATTTAGTTCGGGCCCACCGACCTGGCACACTGCGTACAGCAGTACCCCAACGAAGGATGCATTCCACAGTGTCCCAATCACAGCAAAGCTCAGGATCGTTCCCAAGTTCTCAGTGAAAGCCCGAATGGGTAAGAAGTAGCCAGCGTCCAGAATGATGGGCGGTAGGAGATAAAAAAAGAATACATCTCCCTTCAAGATGGGAGGCTCTTCGCCCACAGCCTTTATAAGACCCCCCACGATCAGACCTACACATACCAGCAGGCAGCTTTCTGGCACAATCGAAGACAGGTTTGGCAGGAAGTGAAAACCTAAAAATACAAAAGAACTTTGAGTGAACTGGTAAAACATTCCAGCGAATAACACGAATCATTGGCAACAGGTGGAGAGAGAGAGAGAGAGATTGCGCACCCAGACACTCACTGAATCCTTTTTGACAGTCGCAGCGAGACAAGTGTGAAAGCAATGCAGAGCAGATGATCACCTTCACACATCAGTATCAGTGATTCACGTCAAAATGTTATCTGAACTTGTACCTACCTTAAACTCAGCAAGTTGCATTTATATAGTGTCGTGAACATCTCCAGGGATACGGGCATCAAGCAGTGCTGGGATGGTTGGGAGAGGAGACGGAAACTATCATGACAAAAATAGGTTTGAAAGGCAGAGGAATTTAGAGAAGGAGATCTGGAGATTTTGTTTGATTCAGAGTATGGGCAGGGCATGGCATGGGTGAGGCCATGAAGGATAGTAAATGAGGACTAGGATTTTGAATTCAATGTTATGGGGGGTCGGGAGGTAGGGAGGCAGGACTGGATGCTCCAGCAAAGTGTTGGATGAGTTGGAGTTTGTGTAGGGAGGAGTTTGGTACCGTTGAGGAGAGTACCGAGTGGATATTAGATAATTGCAAAAGTACGAGGCGGTGGGAGTGAGACAAGAGCAGAGACTGTGAAGCTGCAGAACTGCTGGTGATGGAAGGGAAATGGGGTTTGAAGCTCAGTTCAAGGGGATCAGGGCGCCGAGGGCGCGAGAATGGCGCTAAGTGTGCGAACAGTCTGGTTTAGCCTGCACGAAAGGCAGGAGAAAAGAATCAAGTTGGAAGAGTAGGTAGAGTTACTGGTGCAAACCAAGTATGATGGCTTCAGTCTTTGAAATGCTCACTTAAATTAACTTCTGGCTGAGCCAGGGCTTGTTCTCGGAGACGCAACCTAACAAGACAGAGGTGGTCATGGAGTTGAGGGGGAAGAGATGGGCGAGCAGAGGACAATTAGCGCTGGATCTCTTTAGCATACACATGGAAACTGACCCCGTGCAAAGAATTAGGTTTCTCAGGGCCGCCATGTAATCAAGGAAGAGGAGGGGTAGGGATAAAACTTTGGGGTGCTCCGGAGGTGACTGTGCAGGCCATGAGAAGGCTGTAGATGCAATGTTAGATTGAGACAGGGAGGAGTGGGACCAAGAGAGAGCAGTCGCAGAGTATGATAACTTGGCACGATCACAGTGACAGAGAGCATTGCTGAATTTAACCAGGGTGGACCTGGCATCAAGGGGAAAGTGATTGAAAGTGGAGTGCCTGTCCCCCAGCTCCATACCATTTACACAACAGCAGAACGTTTGTAAAAATGATGTGATCAAAAATTTCTCACAAAAGACTGCTCATTCAGGGAATGGAACAACTTAATATTTTTCCCCGTTCCCTCTTTTTTCTGGACCTTCTATCTGCTTTCCTCATTCAGCCACAAGCAGTGAACAGCGCAAATTTCTGCAGCTTACAGTATGGGTTAGATACAGAATAAAGCTCCCACGACACTGTGCCATCAAATACTACCAGGGCAGTCTTTTTTTTATTCGTTCATGGGATGTGGGCGTTGCTGGCAAGGTCAGCATTTATTGCCCATCCCTAATTGCCGTTGAGAAGGTGGTGGTGAGCCGCCTTCTTGAACCGCTGCAGTCCGTGTGGTGAAGGTACTCCCACAGTGCTGTTAGGGAGGGAGTTCCAGGATTTTGACCTGGTGGTGATGAAGGAACGGTGACATATTTCCAAGTCAGGATGGTGTGTGACTTGGAGGGGGACTTGGAGGTGGTGGTGTTCCCATGCGCCTGCTGCCCTTGTCCTTCTAGGTGGAAGAGGTCGCGGGTTTGGGAGGTGCTGCCGAAGAAGCCTTGGCGAGTTGCTGCAGTGCATCTTGTAGATGGTGCACACTGTAGCCCTGGTACGTCGGTGGTGGAGGGAGTGAATGTTTAAGGTGGTAGAGGGGGTGCCAATCAAGCGGGCTGCTTTGTCCTGGATGGTGTCGAGCTTCTTGAGTGTTGTTGGAGCTGCACTCATCCAGGCAAGTGGAGAGTATTCCATCACACTCCTCACTTGTGCCTTGTAGATGGTGGAAAGGCTTTGGGGAGTCAGGAGGTGAGACACTCGCCACAGAACACCTAGCCTCTGACCTGCTTTTGTTGCCACAGTATTTATGTGGCTGGTCCAGTTAAGTTTCTGGTTAATGGTGACCCCCAGGATATTGATAGTGGGGGATTCGGCGATGGTAATGCCATTGAATGTCAAGGGGAGGTGGCTAGACTCTTGCTTGTTGGAGATAGTCATTGCCTGGCACTTCTGTGGCGCGAATGTTACCTGCCAGGCGTGCGAGTCAGCAGAGAGTGCTGAGTTTGGGTAAGTGTGAGAGTTCTTTAATTGTTCGTTTTCTTCAAATCATTCTTGATAAGAGTACTTAAGCAGTTTAAGTGAAGGGGAAAAGTTAAATATTTGGGATTCTGTTGGTTTAAGAAGAGTAAAACAAGGTTACACTGCAGGAGTAAATTGGCACAGCAGGCAGTGGAAACCAGTTTTCTAATCAATCAGCAGGGGTGACTCATTTGGCTGTAAACAAACAAACAGTATAAAAAGACCAGTGCTAGTGTGAGTAAGCACTGAGTGTGAGTCAGCAGAGAGTGCTGAGTTTGGGTAAGTGTGAGTTCGGGTGAGTGGGGTGTAGGGTGCTCTTTTCAAACTTTAACTCTGTGGGTTGTAGTTAATAAGGCCTTTCTGGTGCAGAGTGACTGTTGGTAAACCATTTAACTGGTGTAATTTAGAGGGATTGATTTAATTTAAATCCAATTAATTAGAGGGGATACGAGCATCTATAATCGGGCAGAGAGTGTCCATAACTAACAATAAAAAAATTTAATTAATTACATAGAATGGAGCAGGTGATGTGTTACTGTTGCGAGATGTGGGAGCCGGTGGACCCCATTGAGGCTCACGGTGATTACATCTGTGACAAGTGTCTGCTGCTACAGGAACTCCAGCTCCGTGTTGATGAGCTGGAGTCTGAGCTTCAGACACTGCTACACATCAGGGAGGGAGAGAAGTACCTGGACTTTGTGTTTCAGGAGGTGGTCACACCTATGAAGTTAATTAATTCAGATGTAGCCCATGGTCAGGGACAGGACGGTGTGCCTACGAGTGAGGCAGGTACGGGGATCCAGGAGGTAGTGTTGGAGGAGCCGCAGCCCTTGCTCTTGTCCAACAGGTTCGAGGTTCTTACTCCCTGTGGGGACGGGAGCAGGGACTGCAGGGAGGATGAGCAACCTGGCCACAGCACCGTGGAACGGGGGGCCATTCAAGAGGGGGGAGTAAATAGAACTGTTGTAGTGGTAGGGGATAGTATTATTAGGGGGATAGATAGAGTTCTCTGCAGCCGAGAGCGAGAGTCCCGTAGGCTGTGTTGCCTGCCCGGTGCCAGGGTTAAGGACATCTCCTCTGGGCTGGAAAGAAACTTGCAGTGGGAGGGGGTGGATCCAGTTGTCGTGGTCCATGTTGGTACAAACGACGTAGATAGGACAAGGAAGCCGGTTCTGTTAAAGGAGTATGAGCAGCTAGGGGTCAAATTAAAAAACAGAACCTCAAGGGTAATAATCTCTGGATTATTACCTGAGCCACGAGCGAATTTGGCTAGGACAAATAAAATTAGAGAGTTAAATGAGTGGCTCAAAGACTGGTGTGGGAGAAATGGGTTTTGCTTCCTGGGACACTGGCACCAGTACTGGGGCAGGAGGGAGCTGTTCCGTTGGGACGGGCTTCATTTGGCCAGTGCTGGGACGAGAGTCCTGGCGGATCATATAACTAGGGCTGTAGAGAGGGCTTTAAACTAACTAGTGGGGGGGAGGTTCCGAGAGAGCAAATAATAAAAATGACAACAGAGAAGGTCATAGACTTAGGTAGCAGTGGGGAAATTAAGAACCAGAGTGTGTCAGGAAGGAGCAGAAGGTACGGAGTAAAAGGTAAAGTAATAAAAAGGGCAAAAGCAGGAACTAAGTGTCACAAAACATATTTGAAAGTTCTCTATCTGAATGCACGTAGCATTCGTAACAAAATAGACGAGTTAATGGCACAAATAACTACATATGGGTATGATCTTGTGGCCATTACAGAAACATGGCTGCAGGGTGACAATGCCTGGGAATTAAACATACCAGGTTATTTAACGATCAGGAAGGACAGGCAGGAAGGAAGGGGAGGGGGGGGGGGTGGCTATGTTAATAAAGGAAGGAATCACTGATACAGAGAAATGATATTGGGTCAAAAGATCAGGATAATGAAACAGTTTGGGTGGAGATAAGGAATAATAAGGGGAAAAAAACACTAGTGGGCGTAGTCTCTAGGCCTCCGAACAGTTGCATCTCTGTTGGACGGAGTATCAATCAGGAAATAGTTGAGGCTTGTAATAAGGGAATATCTATAATTATGGGGGATTTTAACTATCATATTAATTGGACAAATCAAATTGGGCAGGGCTGCCTTGAGGATGAGTTCATTGAGTGTATTAGGGATGGGTTTCTTGAGCAGTATGTAACTGAACCGACCAGGGGGCAAGCAACCTTAGATCTGGTCCTGTGTAACGAGACAGGATTAATTAAAAATGTCCTAGTAAAGGATCCCCTTGGAATGAGTGACCATAACATGGTTGAATTCCATATTCAATTAGAGGGTGAGAAGGTTGGATCTCAAACAAGCGTGCTAAGCTTGAATAAAGGAGACTATGAAGGTATGCGAACGGAATTGAGTAGAGTGGATTGGGAAAATAGATTAAAGGGTAAGACGATACATGATCAGTGGTGTACATTTAAGGAGTTATTTTACAACTTCCAAAAAAAATATATTCCACTGAGAAGAAAAGGGTGTAAAAGAAAAGACAGTCATCCGTGGCTAAGTAAAGAAATTAAGGATAGTATTCGACTAAAAACAAGGTCTTATAAGGTAGCCAAATCTAGTGGGAGGATAGAGGATTGGGAAAACTTTAAAAGACAGCAAAAAATAACAAAAAGATTGATTAAGAAAGGGAAGATAGATTATGAAAGTAAATTAGCAAAAAATATAAAAACAGATAGTAAGAGTTTTTATAGTTATATAAAAAGAAAAAGGGTGGCTAAAGTAAATGTTGGTCCCTTAGAGGATGAGACCGGGAAATTAATGGTATGGTGGGAAATATGGAGATGGCAAATACACTGAATGAATATTTTGTATCAGTCTTTACAGTAGAGGACACTAAGAATATCCCAACACTGGACAAACAGGGGGCTATAGGGGGAGAGGAGCTAAACACAATCAAAATCACTAAGGAAGTGGTACTCGGTAAAATAATGGGACTCAAGGCGGATAAATCACCTGGACCTGATGGCTTCCATCCTAGGGTCTTGAGGGAAGTGGCGGTAGGGATTGTGGATGCATTGGTAATAATTTTCCAAAACTCCCTGGACTCAGCAAAGATCCCGGCAGACTGGAAAACTGCTAATGTAACACCCTTATTTAAAAAGGGCAGTAGACAGAAGGCTGGAAACTATAGACCGGTTAGCCTAACATCTGTAGTAGGTAAAATTCTGGAGTCCATTATTAAGGAGACAGTAACGGGACATTTGGATAATCATAATTTAATAGGACAAAGTCAGCATGGTTTTATGAAGGGGAAGTCATGTTTGACAGATTTGCTGGAGTTCTTTGAGGAAGTAACATACAGGGTGGATAAAGGGGAACCAGTGGATGTGGTGTATTTAGACTTCCAAAAGGCATTTGACAAGGTGCCACACAAAAGATTATTGCTTAAGATAAAAAATCACGGGATTGGGGGTAATATTCTGGCATGGATAGAGGATTAGCTATCTAACAGAAGGCAGAGAGTTGGGATAAATGGTTCATTCTCAGACTGGCAATCCGTAACTAGTGGTGTTCCGCAGGGGTCAGTGCTGGGTCCCCAACTCTTTACAATCTATATTAACGATTTGGAGGAGGGGACCGAGTGTAACACATCAAAGTTTGCAGATGATACTAAGATGGGAGGGAAAGTAGTGAGTGAGGAGGACATAAAAAATCTGCAAGGGGACATAGACAGGCTAAGTAAGTGGGCAGAGATTTGGCAGATGGAATACAATACTGGAAAGTGTGAGGTTATGCACTTTGGCAGGAAAAATAGTAGAGCAAGTTATTATCTAAATGGCAAGAAACTGGAAAGTACTGAAGTACAAAGGGATCTGGGGGTCCTGGTGCACGAAACTCAAAAGGTTAGTATGCAGGTGCAGCATGTGATTAAGAAGGCCAATGGAATGTTGGCTTTCATTGCTAGAGGGGGATAGAATATAAAAATAGGGAGGTATTGCTTCAGTTGTACAAGGTATTGGTGAGACCGCACCTGGAATACTGCATACAGTTTTGGTGTCCATACTTAAGAAAAGACATACTTGCTCTCGAGTCAGTACAAAGAAGGTTCACTCGGTTAATCCCGGGGATGAGGGGATGGACATATGAGGAGAGGTTGGGTAGATTGGGACTCTACTCATTGGAGTTCAGAAGAATGAGAGGCGATCTTATTGAAACATATAAGATTGTGAAGGGGTTGGATCGGGTGGATGCGGGGAGGATGTTCCCGATGATGGGTGAAACTAGAACTAGGGGGCATAGTCTTAGAATAAGGGGCTGCTCTTTCAAAACTGAGATGAGAAGGAACTACTTCACTCAGAGGGTGGTAGGTCCATGGAATATGCTGCCCCAAAAAGCTGTAGAAGCTACATCATTACATAAATTTAAAACAGAAATAGACAGTTTCCTAGAAGTAAAGGGAATTAAGGGTTACGGGGAGCGGGCAGGAATTTGGACATGAGTCTAGGTTCGGATCGGTCATGGCCCTGTGGGTAGCGTAGCGGGCCCAGGGGTCGTGTAGCCTGATCCTGCTCCTATTTCGTGTGTCCAATTCTGTTAGGTTCAGGAGATGGTTCTGTGATAGTAGATTGGCGGTTAGGATCAGATCAGCCATGATCTTATTGAATGGCGGAGCAGGCTCGAGGGGCCAATTGGCCTACTCCTGCTCCTATTTCTTATGTTCTTATGCTACTTTTCAGCCCAAGCCTGAACGTCGTCCAGGTCTTGTTGCATGCGGGCATGGCCTGCTTCATTATCTGAGGAGTTGTGAATGGTGCTGAACGCTGTGCAGTCATCAGCGAACATCCCCATTTCTGACCTTATGTTGGAGAGAAGGTCATTGATGAAGCAGCTGAAGATGGTTGGGCCTAGGACACTGCCCTGAGGAACTCCTGCAGCAATGTCCTGGGGCTGTGATGATTGACCTTCAACCAACACAACCATCTTCCTTTGTGCTAGGTATGACTCCAGCCAGTGGAGCGTTTTCCCCATTGACTTCAGTTTTACTAGGGCTCCTTGATGCCAGACTCGGTCAAATGCTGCCTTGATGTCAAGGGCAGTCACTCTCACCTCACCTCTGGAATTCAGCTCCTTTGTCCATGTTTGGACCAAGGCTATAATGAGGTCGGGAGCCGAGTGGTCTTGGCGGAACCCAAACTGGGCATCAGTGAGCAGGTTATTGGTGAGTAAGTGCCGCCTGATAGCACTGTCGATGACACCTTCCATCACTTTGCTGATGATTGAGAGTAGGCTGATGGGGCGGTAATTGGCTGGGTTGGAATGGTCCTGCTTTTTGTGGACAGGACATACCTGGGCAGTTTTCCACATTGTCGGATAGATGCCAGTGTTGTAGCTGTACTGGAACAGCTTGGCTAGAGGCGCGGCCAGTTCTGGAGCACAAGTCTTCAGCATGACAGACGGGAAGTTTGTCGGGGCCCATAGCCTTTGCCGTATCCAGTGCGCTCAGCTGTTTCTTAACATCACGTGGAGTGAATCGAATTGGCTGAAAAATGGCTTCTGTGATGGTGGGGACCTTGGGAGTTGGCCGATATGGATCATCCACTCGGCGCTTCTGGCTGAAGTTGGTTGCAAACACTTCAGCCTTGTCTTTTGCACGCACGTGCTGGGCTCCACCATCATTGAGGATGGGGATATTCTTGGAGCCGTTAGTTGTTTAATGGTCCACCACCATTCACGACTGGATGTGGCAGGACTGCAGCGCTTTGATCTGATCTGTTGATTGTGGGATCGCTTAGCCCTGTCTATAGCACGCTGCTTCTGCTTTTTAGCATGCATGTAGTCCTATGTTGCAGCTTCCCCAGGTTAGCACCTCATTTTTAGGCACGCCTGGTGCTGCTCCTGGCATGCTCTTCTACACTCGTTGTTGAACCTGGGTTGGTCCCCTGGCTTGGTGGTAATGGTAGAGTGAGGGATATGCTGGGCCATGAGGTTACAGATTATGGTGGAATGTTTAAGGTGTTGGATGGGATGGTAATCAAACAGGCTGCTTTGTCCTGGATGGTGTCGAGCTTCTTGAGTGTTGTTGGAGCTGCACTCATCCAGGCAATTGGAGAGTATTCCATCACACGCCTTACTTGTGCCTTGTAGATGGTGGAAAGGCTTTGGGGAGTCAGGAGGTGAGTCACTTGCTGCCGAATGCCCAGCTTCTGACCTGCTCTTGTAGCCACAGTATCTATGTGGTTGGTCCAGTTAAGTTTCTGGTCAATGGTGATCTCCAGGATGTTGATGGTGGGGGATTCGGTGATGGTAATGCCGTTGAATGTCAAGGGGTGGTGGTTAGACTCTCTCTTATTGGAGACAGTCATTGCCCGGCACTTCTGTGGCACGAATGTTACTTGCCACTTATCAGCCCAAGTCTGAATGTTGCCCAGGTAGTTACATGGTCACCATTACTGATAGTTAATGAACTGAATTTAAATTCCCCAGCTGACATGATGGGATTTGAACTCAGGTCTCCGGATCATTAGTCCAGGCCTCTGGATTACTAGTTCAGTAACATAACCATTATGCTACCGTACCCTAATCACAGTCCAGCACGGGTTAGATACAGAGTAAAAGCTCTCTCTGCACTGCCCCATCAAACACTCCCAGGGCAGGTACTGCATGGGTTAGATACAGGATCAGGCTCTGCTTCAGATCTACGCCCAGGATCAGGCATAGATCTTGAGCTGGAGATATTTCAACACATCAGGGAGGGAGAGGTGTTTCTGGAACAAGAGTTTCAGAGTGTTACAACTGCATCACTCTGCTGGCGGATGGGAGCTGGCAGTGATGGAGGAAGGAGTGGAGACTCTGCACAGAGTGAGGAGGGACAGACTGGAACAGGAATGCCCAGCACACAGTCCCCTCTCTAACTGTTGGGAAGCACTGGCTCCGTGAGCAGGACCGCCAAATGGATACAATAGCACCAAAAACCATGAGATTGGTCGGGGAGGGGCGATCAGCAATTCAGTTGGGAATGCAGCAGAGATTGGATACTCAATCCTTAGACATGTAGACCGTTTCTTTTGCAGTTCAGCCCCTGCGTCCCGAATGCTTTGATGCCTCCCGGGTGCTGGGGCAAGGGGCATTTCGGAAAGACTGGAATAGATTATGGAAGGAGGGAAAGCAGCCAGTCATCGTGGTCCCAGTGGGAGCTGATATAGGAAAGGGAAGGCCTGAAGTCCTGCAGCTGGAGTTTAGGAAGCAGGTTTAGGAGCAAGATTTCAAGGGTGATAATCTTCAGATTACTCCCCCTGGACACACGCTAGAATTGGGAGGGATGGGAAGATTAGGGAGAGCAATGCGTGGCTAAAGGGGTGGTATCAGCAACAGGATTTCAGTTTTATGGGGCATTGGCACCAGTTCTGGGGAAGACAGGAGCTATTCTGCAAGGATGGGTTACATCTGAATGGGAAGGGAACTAATGAACTGGCAAAACAGATAAGCAGAAAGAGTCATTTAAACTAGGAAGAAGGGGGCTGGGAAAATAAAAGCAATCAGAAAGAACAAGTAGAGAAGGTGGAAATAGATGAGGTAAGTATACAAATAAAAAATAATTTAGCAAAAAGGATAGCATGCAGAAGGAATAAAGGGAACAGAAAGAAAATCAAATCGACGAGCTATAAGCAGGAAAAACCTGAGATAGAGGAACAGTGTTAACTTGGACAAGGAGGAACAGGAAGTAGTTTTAAATACTAACAAAAATGTGTATTAATTGCAATGCTCAGAATGTAGGAAATAAACTGGGGGAATTAAAGCAATGATGTCACAGGAAGATATAGATTTGACAGAAACTTGGCTGAAAACAGGGCACAAGTGGAAAATAAACATATCGGGTTATTTTAATTTTTCGGAGGAACAGAATATATAAGAAAGGAGAAGGAAAAGTGTCAATATTGGTGAAGGAGGGAATACCTGCTGTAGAGTGGACTGATGTATAAAAGAGGTTCAGACAGAGTCGATATGGTTAAAGGTCAAAGATGAAAAAAAGTGATTGTTACATTAGTGGGGTTGGACTACAGACCCCCTAATTGTGAGAGAGAAATTAAAGAATAAATCTGTGGAAAGATCAGGGAGATGAATAGGAATAAATAAATTATTGTTCTCGGAGATCTTAATTGCCCACTCATCAATTGGGATTTGGAGTAAATGGAGAAAAGGGAATGGAATTCCTAAAATGTATGGGGACTCTTTCCTCAAGCAGTTTGTTTGTACATCTACAAGGGAAGAGGCATTGCTAGATGTGGTAATGAGTAGCAAAATATATCAGGGGTTTAATGTGGATGAGCATCTCAGGAGTAATGACCACAATGAGAAGGTCTAAGGTCCAAATCGAAAGGGAAAACGTTAGTACAAAATCAAGGGCACCAGATTGGAATAGGGCCGATTTTAGAAAGCCGAGGAGTGAACTAGCTGAGATGAGGTGGGAAGAGAAACTGGCACACAGGACTGTGGATGAACAATGGGATATTTTTAAAAAAAGGAGATTGCAGTGTTGCAGAATAAATATAAACCATTTAAAAAGGAGTCTACTTCAACTTTTGGCATACAGTGAAGAGGTTAGAAACAAACTAAAACTGAAGTAGTGGGGGCATATGGGCCTACAGCTGTGATAAAGAGAATACAAGAAAGTAAGGAAAGAGGTTAAGAAAGGTACAAGAAAAGCAAGCAGGGAGTATGAGTAAAGAATCTCAAAAAATATTTAAAACAGTAAAGAATTCTACAAATATAAGTAAAAAGAGAACTGTTAAACCGAGAGGAAAGGAGAGTGAGTTAGTAGAGGGTCAATGGAAATAGGCAGAAATACTTAACAAGTACTTCATTTCAGTGCACATAAAAGAGAAGGATATGGGGAGGATTGAGGGGGATTGACAGGGTAGATGCTGAGAGGTTGTTTCCCCTAGCTGGTGAGTCTAGAACCAGGGGGCATATTCTCAGGATAAGGGAGTAGGCCATTTAAGACTGAGATGAGGAGGAATTTCTTCACTCAGAGACTTGTGAATCTTTGGAATTCTCTGCCCCAGAGGGCTGTGGATGCTGAATCGTTGAGTATATTCAAGGCTGAGATAGATAGATTTTTGGACTCCAGGGGAATCAAGGGATATGGTGATCGGTCAGGCAAATGGAGTTGAGATTGAAGATCAGCCATGATCTTATTGAATGGTGGAGCAGGCTTGAGGGGCTGTATGGCCTACTCCTGCTCCTAATTCTTACGAGGAGGTAAATCCTTATTTGGATAAAAGCGAGATGAGAAATGTTAAAATTAATAAAAGAATTAGAGAGGTTAGTTAAGCTAAAGGAGAACAAAGTGCCAGGATATGACGGGATACACCTGAATATCCTGAGGGAAATGGGTCAAGAAACAGTGGAGGCCCCAGAAATTATATTTCAGGGTTTTATGGAGAATGGATGTGTGTCAGAGGGCTGGAGAGTGGCCAGAGTTAACCCAGATAATTACAGGCTAGTTCGTTTAACATCTGTGGTAGGGAAAATTCTGAAAACTTTAATGAAAGATGAAATTACTAAATATCTGGATGGAGAGTATTACCGCAGCCAACACGGATTTCAGAAAGCAGGATCGTGCTGACAAACCTGATGGAGTTCTTTAAGGAGGTGACAGATGTGGTGGATGGGGAAATGCAGCGAATGTGGTCTTTCAAAAACCCTTTGACAAAGTACCACACAAGAGACTATTGGAGAAGATTAAGGGGAATGGAATTAGAGAGATGGGAGCAAATTGGATTAATAATTGGTTACAACGGAGGAAACAGAGAGTAGGAGTTAATGGCAGTATTTCAGACTGGTGGAAGTAAGTAGTGGTGTCCCACAGGGTTCTGTTCTGGGGCCACTTCTGGTCACTGTGTACATCAGTGATTTGGATATGGGGCTAGACGGAGTGGGGGCCAAATCTGCAGATGATACTAAAATAGTAGGCAGAGTGACTAATTTGGAGGACAAAAGGAAGCTCAAGGGGATTTTAATAAAATGGTGCAATGGGCAAAAAATGGCAGGTAGAACTTAATATCAGAAATTTAGAGGTCAAGTACTGACATCACTAAAAACTAGTGGACAGGTACAAAACATAATTTAAAAGGCTAATGAAATGTTCGCCGTTATCTCAAAGGGGCTGGAATACAAAGGGATGGAAGTTATGTTACAGTTATATAAAGCTCTGGTTAGACCCCATTTAGAGTACTGTGTTCAGTTCTGGGCATCGCACCTCAGGAAGGATATATTGGCCTTGGAGGGGGTGCAGCGCAGATTCACCAGAATGATACCAGGGCTAAAAGAGCTAAATTGGAGGACAGGTTGCATCGATTAGGCTTGTATTTCCTTGAGGATAGAAGATTAAGGGGTGATTTAATTGAGGTGTTTATTATGATCAAAGGAGTAGATAGGGTAGATAAACTATTTCCTATGGTGGGGGAAGTCCAGAACAAGGGGGCAGAACCTTAAAATTAGAGCTAGACCATTCAGGGGTGATAGCAGAAAGCACTTCTTCACACAAAGGGTAGTGTAAATCTGGAACTCTCTCCCCCAAAAAGTTGTTGAGGCTGAGGGTCAATTGAAAATTTCAAAACTGAGATTGCTAGATTTTTGTTAGGTAAGGGTATTAAGAGATAAGGGACCAGGGCGGGTAAATGGAGTTAAGATACAGATCAGTCATGATCTATTTAAATTGCGGAACAGACTCGAGGGGCTGAATGTCCGACTGTTCCTATGTTAGTAAATGTGAGGTGGTATATTTTAGTAAAGAAAAACTGTAAGAATTACACTTTTAATGAGGGAAGGCTGGCTGCTGTAGAACAGGAGGAGGATCTGGAGTTCAGGTTCACAAGATATCAAAATTAACACTTCAAGTGGAAAAGGCCCTAAAATAAGCTCATGGAATATTGGGTTTTGTGGCAAGCGGTATGAAATATAAAAGTTGAGATAAAATGATAAATCTATATAAAACCTCAGTCAGGCCACAGTTGGAGGACTGTGCAATTTTGGGCTCCACGCTATAGAAAGGATGTTGAGGCAATAGAGAGGGTACCACGCAGATTCAGTAGGATGCTGCCTGGTTTGAGGAAATACAAATACAAAGACAGACTTGAATTGGGGCTTTTTTCATTGGAACAGAGTTTTTTTACATTGGAACCAAGGGTAATTTGATAAAGGTATTTAAAATTATGAAGGGGTGGAACAGGGTAGATAGAAAGCGCCTGTCTCCAATGATTAAAGATCAAGAATGAGGGGACATAGATATAAGATGAAATGTAAGAGATTTAGGACAGAGAGCAGGAGAAACTTTTGCACTACAAGCATTAGTGATTGAAGCAGAGACCATGTCAACATTTAAGATTAGGTTAGATTGTTGGTTGAAGGAAAGGGGAATGAAGGGATGTGGGCACAAAGAATTAGGATACTGTTCGTGTGGAGGATAAACACCAGCACAAACTGGCTGGTCCGAATGGCCTGTTTCCGTGTTGTAATTTCAAATAATTCTGAGGTGGGGCATTACTCATGATCGATGCTACGTTTATCAGAATAAGTGTTTCCTGGATGGCCAAATGTAGTTTCAAAACTCGGCTGCCTGAATAGCACATGTCTGTTTTTGAAACTGGATGTTAAGGCTTATCCACATCCGAGTATTTCACCATCATCAACATTGAGTAAGCACCCACAAGACTTGCACAATTGTGCAAAACTGCACATTATTGTTTGTTACATTCCTAACGATTCAGTCAAGAAAACCTCAAGTGCAGGAGATGCTGACTGTATTCGTACCCCAAATGCACAGGGCCTGTAACAGGAGACACTTCAGTGAGCAATGACACCCACTCGACCGAGTGTGGCACCAAGGAGTAAACTGAAGTCAATGGGGATCAGGGGGAATACTCTCCAGTAGCTGGAGTCATACCGGGCACAAAGGATTATGGTTATGGTTATTGGAGGCTGAACATCTGAGCCCCAGGACATCGCACCCTTGGCCCAACTACCTTGAGCTGCTTCATCAATGATCTTCCCTCTATCATACAGGCTTGGGGCTGATAAGTGGCAAGTAACATTCACGCCAAGCAATGACCATCTCCAAAAAGAGAGAGCCTAACCATCTCTCCTTGACATTCAATGGCATTACCAACGCCAAATCCCCAATGAACAAAATCCTGGGGGTCACCATTGACCAGAAGCTCAACTGGACCAGCCATGTAATTACCGTGGCTACTAGAGCAGATCAGAAGTTGGGTATTCTGTGGCGAGTGGCTCACCTCCTGACCCCCTCCCACAAAGCTTCTCCACCACCGACAAGGCACAAGTCAGGAGAGTGATGGAATACTCTCCACTTGCCTGGATGGGTGCAGCTGCAACAACACTCAAGAAGCTCGACACCACACATGACAAGTCAGTGCACTTGATCGGCACCCCATCCACCACCTTAAAACAGCCACTCCCTCCACCACCAGTGCACCATGGCTGCAGTGTGTACCAATGTTACCTCTAAAAAAAAATTTCGTGCTTGGTCCCTTTAACTGGCTGCGCGGCCCATTCAAATTTTCACGCATGTGCGGTTTCACCATTTAAAAGCCGGTGAACGGCCTGCACGGGACCTTCAGAACGCCGTGCGGCCGCGCAGCTTAGCAGGAACGTTGGTGTGTACTATCTACAGGATGCACTGCAGCAACTCGCCAAGACTTCCTCCACAGCATCTCCCAAACCCGCGACCTCCACCACCTGGAAGGATAAGGGCAGCTGGTGCATGGGAATACCACCACCTCCAAGTTCACCTCCACGTCACACACCATCCTGACTTGGACATATATAGGCTGTTCCTTTATTGTCGCTGGGTCAAAATCCTGGAACTCCCTACTTAACAGTATTGTGGGAGCACCTTCACCACACGGACTGCTGTGGTTCAAGAAGGCGGCTCACCACCACCATCTGAAGGGCAACTAGGGATGGGCAATAAATGCCAACCTTGCCAGCGACGCCCATATTCCGAGAATGAATTGTTAAAAATGTAATGGTCAAGATGACAACTTTTTAAAGACCTGTCACATAAAGCTAGGCTAACACTCCAGTGCACTGCTGAGGGAGAGCTGCACTGTCGGAGGTGCCGTCTTTTGGATGAGACGAGAAACCGAGGCTCCGTCTGCTCTCTCAGGTGGACGTGAAAGATCCCATGGCACTATTTCGAAGAAGAGCTAAGGAGTTATCCCCGGTGTCCCGGCCAATATTTATCCCTCAACCAACATAACAAAAACAGATTCTCTGGTCATTATCACATTGCTGTTTGTGAAACCTTACTGTGCGCAAATTGGCTGCTGCGTTTCCTACATTACAACAGTGACTCCACTTCAAAACAAAGTACTTAATTGGCTGTAAAGTGCTTTGAGACGTCCGGTGGTCGTGAAAGGTGCGATATAAATGCAAGTCTTTCTTTTTTCCGGTGGAAAATGGGCAACATCCGAACCACACGCAGGGTAAACAAGTGGGAAGTGATGGAGCAATTACGATGCATTAAAGGATATGATGAAATTGTTTATTTCCGAGGCTGCACTTACAGCGGTTGTGACACAGTTAATTAAGACTCGGGGGGGGGGGGGAATCCAATTTCTGCACTGTCACCACACTCACTGCCTTTAATGAGCACAGCTTCATCTTACAGTGGTTGAGTCTGTACGACACAGAAATACACAAGGACAATGCTGCGGGCACTCTCAGTATTTAGCAGGACTGAGGTCCATGTACAACCCATTCTGCTCCTAATGGCCCTGTAAGTAACAGCGCCAGATTGGGACTGCAAGATTTACTGAGATGAGTGCTTTGAACCCTTCTCATCCCCATGTAATTAAATTGCTCTGCTCAATTCTTAGACTGAGTCCAGAAGTTCACTTCAGTGCCTCCACGCAGGCCTAGATCTCTGAACACTGCAGATCCATCCTATTCTAGTGTTACTGTAAACCAGTAGGAACTGTTCAATGTCTCCCTGTCCAAACTACACCACCTGGGTCAGATGTACACATACTGAAGAACTGCTGTCAGTTTCACACTGAATCACTCTGAACAGGAGGAAGGTCGGAGGTGCCATCTTTCTGGGGAGACATTAAACAGAGGCCCTGTCTGCCCTCTCAGGTGGACGTAAAAGAGCTGGGGAGTTCTCCTGATGTCCTGGCCAATATTTATCTCTCAACTAACACCTAAAACAGATGATCTCATTGCCATTTGTGTTAGCTTGCTATGTGCAAATTGGCTGCCTCATTTCCCGACATTACAACAGAACACTTTAAATGTACTGGCTGTAAAGCACTTTGCAATTTCTGGCAGTCATGAGAGGTGCTATATAAATGCAAGTTCTTTCCTTTTCCTTTCCCACCTTCACCAGTGGTGGTACTAGGATTTCATTGAGATGTGACAGTGGTGTGTCAGATTCACGCGTTTGCTGTCTTCAGGACTTTTTTTTAAATTATTCATTCATGGGATGTGGGCATCGTTGGCAAGGCCAGCATTTATTGCCCATCCCTAATTGCCCTTGAGAAGGTGGTGGTGAGCCGCCTTTTGAATCGCTGGGTCTATATCAGTAGCCGTGGTTTCGGTCAGACAACCTCAATGATCGACTAGCGCCTGTAGCAAGCAATTCAGAAATATCCATTTCCCTCAGAACCAGGTTCCAATGCAATACTATCCGATCCAGGTCCCAAGATCACAATCCTCTTCAGAGACTTTTAAGCAAAATCCCTCACAAGTGAAATCTCGAAACACAACAAAATATTCACGGCTTTAACCCGACACATTGAAAAATCCCTACCAACTGGAGGTGGGAATGAACAGAAATTAAGCTGGAGACGTCAGCTCCCAACACCTGCATCTGTGTAACTGTCAATGGGCAGATCGAGGGGACAGTGTTCACAGTACAGTCTGTCAATGGATAGATCGAGGGGACAGTGCTCACAGTGCAGTCTGTCAATGGATAGATCGAGGGGACAGTGCGCACAGTACAGTCTGTCAATGGATAGATCGAGGGGGCAGCGCTCACAGGACAGTCCGTCAAAGGATAAATCGAGGGGACAGTGTTCACAGTACAGTCTGTCAAAGGATTCATCGAGGGGACAGTGCTCACAGTACAGTCTGTCAAAGGATAGATCGAGGGGACAGTGTTCACAGTACAGTCTGTCAATGGATAGATCGAGGGGACAGAGCTCACAGTACAGTCTGTCAATGGATAGATCGAGGGAACAGTGCTAACAGTACAGTCTGTCAATGGATAGATCGAGGGGACAGAGCTCACAGTACAGTCTGTCAATGGATAGATCAAGGGGACAGTGCTCACAGTACAGTCTGTCAATGGATAGATCGAGGGGACAGTGCTCACAGTACAGTCTGTCAATGGATAGATCGAGGGAACAGTGTTCACAGTACAGACTGTCAATGGATAGATCGAGGGGACAGTGCTCACAGTACAGTCTGTCAATGGATAGATCGAGGGGACAGTGTTCACAGTACAGTCTGTCAAAGGATAGATCGAGGGGACAGTGCTCACAGTACAGTCTGTCAATGGATAGATCGAGGGGTCACTGCTCACAGTACAGTCTGTCAATGGATAGAGTGAGGGGGCAGCGCTCACAGTACAGTCTGTCAATGGATAGATCGAGGGGGCAGCGCTCACAGTACAGTCTGTCAATGGATAGATCGAGGGGGCAGCGCTCACAGTACAGTCTGTCAATGGTTAGATCGAGGGGACAGTGTTCACAGTACAGTCTGTCAATGGATAGATCGAGGGGGCAGCGCTCACAGTACAGTCTGTCAATGGATAGATCGAGGGCACAGCGTTCACAGTACAGTCTGTCAAAGAATAGATCGAGGAGGCAGCACTCACAGTACAGTCTGTCAATGGATAGATCGAGGGGACAGCGCTCAGTGTACAGTCTGTCAATGGACAGATCGAGGGGACAGTGCTCACAGTACAGTCTGTCAATGGATAGATCGAGAGGACAGTGCTCACAGTACAGTCTGTCAATGGATAGATCGAGGGGACAGTGCACACCGTACAGTCTGTCAATGGATAGATCGAGGGGACAGTGTTCACAGTACAGTCTGTCAATGGATAGATCGAGGGGACAGTGCTCACAGTACAGTCTGTCAATGGATAGATCGAGGGGACAGCGCTCACAGTACAGTCTGTCAATGGATAGATCGAGGGGACAGTGCTCACAGTACAGTCTGTCAATGGATAGATCGAGGGGACAGTGCTCACAGTACAGTCTGTCAATGGATAGATCGAGGGGTCAGTGCTCACAGTACAGTCTGTCAATGGATAGATCGAGGGGACAGAGCTCACAGTACAGTCTGTCAATGGATAGATCGAGGGGACAGTGTTCACAGTACAGTCTGTCAATGGATAGATCGCGCGGACAGTGCTCACAGTACAGTCTATCAATGGATAGATCGAGGGGACAGAGCTCACAGTACAGTCTGTCAATGGATAGATCGAGGGGACAGTGTTCACAGTACAGTCTGTCAATGGATAGATCGAGGGGGCAGCGCTCACAGTACAGTCTGTCAATGGATAGATCGAGCGGACAGAGCTCACAGTACAGTTTGTCGACGGATAGATCGAGGGGACAGAGCTCACAGTACAGTCTGTCAATGGATAGATCGAGCGGACAGAGCTCACAGTACAGTTTGTCGACGGATAGATCGAGGGGACAGAGCTCACAGTACAGTCTGTCAATGGATAGATCGAGGGGACAGAGCTCACAGTACAGTCTGTCAATGGATAGATCGAGGGGACAGTGTTCACAGTACAGTCTGTCAATGGATAGATCGAGGGGGCAGCGCTCACAGCACAGTTTGTCGATGGATAGATCGAGGGGGCAGCGCTCACAGTACAGTCCGTCAATGGATAGATCGAGGGGATAGTGCTCACAGTATAGTCTGTCAATGGATAGATCGAGGGGATAGTGCTCATAGTACAGTCTGTCAATGGATAGATCGAGGGGTCAGTGCTCACAGTACAGTCTGTCAATGGATAGAGTGAGGGGGCAGCGCTCACAGTACAGTCTGTCAATGGATAGATCGAGGGGGCAGCGCTCACAGTACAGTCTGTCAATGGATAGATCGAGGGGGCAGCGCTCACAGTACAGTCTGTCAATGGATAGATCGAGGGCACAGCGTTCACAGTACAGTCTGTCAAAGAATAGATCGAGGAGGCAGCACTCACAGTACAGTCTGTCAATGGATAGATCGAGGGGACAGCGCTCAGTGTACAGTCTGTCAATGGATAGATCGAGGGGACAGTGCTCACAGTACAGTCTGTCAATGGATAGATCGAGAGGACAGTGCTCACAGTACAGTCTGTCAAAGGATAGATCGAGGGGACAGTGCTCACAGTACAGTCTGTCAATGGATAGATCGAGGGGACAGCGCTCACAGTACAGTCTGTCAATGGATAGATCGAGGGGACAGTGCTCACAGTACAGTCTGTCAATGGATAGATCGAGGGGACAGTGCTCACAGTACAGTCTGTCAATGGATAGATCGAGGGGTCAGTGCTCACAGTACAGTCTGTCAATGGATAGATCGAGGGGACAGAGCTCACAGTACAGTCTGTCAATGGATAGATCGAGGGGACAGTGTTCACAGTACAGTCTGTCAATGGATAGATCGCGCGGACAGTGCTCACAGTACAGTCTATCAATGGATAGATCGAGGGGACAGAGCTCACAGTACAGTCTGTCAATGGATAGATCGAGGGGACAGTGTTCACAGTACAGTCTGTCAATGGATAGATCGAGGGGGCAGCGCTCACAGTACAGTCTGTCAATGGATAGATCGAGCGGACAGAGCTCACAGTACAGTTTGTCGACGGATAGATCGAGGGGACAGAGCTCACAGTACAGTCTGTCAATGGATAGATCGAGGGGACAGAGCTCACAGTACAGTCTGTCAATGGATATATTGAGGGGACAGTGCTCACAGTACAGTCTGTCAATGGATAGATCGAGGGGATAGTGCTCACAGTATAGTCTGTCAATGGATAGATCGAGGGGATAGTGCTCATAGTACAGTCTGTCAATGGATATATTGAGAAGACAGTGCTCACAGTGCAGTCTGTCAATGGATAGATCGAGGTGACAGTGCTCACAGTACAGTCTGTCGATGGATAGATCGAGGGGACAGTGTTCACAGTACAGTCTGTCAATGGCTAGATCGAGAGGACAGCGCTCACAGTACAGTCTGTCAATGGATAGATCGAGAGGACAGTGCTCACAGTTCAGTCTGTCAATGGATAGATCAAGGGGGCAGTGCTCACAGTTCAGTCTGTCAATGGATAGATCAAGGGGGCAGCGCTCACAGTACAGTCTGTCAATGGATCGATCGAGGGAACAGTGTTCACAGTACAGTCTGTCAATGTATAGATCGAGGGGACAGTGCTCACAGTAGAGTCTGTCAATGGATAGATCGAGAGGACAGTGCTCACAGTTCAGTCTGTCAATGGATAGATCAAGGGGGCAGCGCTCACAGTACAGTCTGTCAATGGATCGATCGAGGGAACAGTGTTCACAGTACAGTCTGTCAATGTATAGATCGAGGGGACAGTGCTCACAGTACAGTCTGTCAAAGGATTGATCGAGGGGACAGTGCTAACAGTACAGTCTGTCAATGGATAGATCGAGCGGATAGTGCTCATAGTACAGTCTGTCAATGGATAGATCGAGGGGACAGTGCTCACAGTACAGTCTGTCAATGGATAGATCGAGGGGACAGCGCTCACAGTACAGTCTGTCAAAGGATAGATCGAGAGGACAGTGCTCATAGTACAGTCTGTCAATGGATAGATCAAGGGGGCAGTGCTCATACTGCAGTCTGTCAATGGATAGATCGAGGGGGCAGCACTCACAGTACAGTCTGTCAATGGATAGATCGAGGGGACAGTGCTCACAGCACAGTCTGTCAATGGACAGATCGAGGGGACAGTGCTCACAGTACTGTCTCTCAATGGATAGATCGCGGGGACAGTGCTCACAGTACAGTCTATCAATGGATAGATCGAGGGGACAGGGCTCACAGTACTGTCTCTCAATGGATAGATCGAGAGGACAGTGATCACAGTACAGTCTATCAGTGGATAGATCGAGGGGACAGTGCTCACAGTACAGTCTGTCAATGGATAGATCGAGGGGGCAGCGCTCACAGTACAGTCTGTCAATGGATAGATCGAGGGGACAGCGCTCACAGTACAGTCTGTCAAAGGATAGATCGAGGGGACAGTGCTCATAGTGCAGTCTGTCAATGAATAGATCGAGGGGACAGTGCTCATAGTGCAGTCTGTCAATGGATCGATCGAGGGGGCAGCACTCACAGTACAGTCTGTCAATGGATAGATCGAGGAGACAGTGCTCACAGTACAGTCTGTCAAAGGATAGATCAAGGGGACAGTGTTCACAGTGCAGTCTGTCAATGGCTCGATCGAGGGGACAGCGCTCGCAGAACAGTCTGTCGATGGATAAATCGAGAGGACAGTGGTCACAGTGCAGTCTGTCAAAGGATAGATCGAGGGGGCAGTGCTCATAGTGCAGTCTGTCAATGGATAGATCGCGGGGACAGTGCTCACAGTACAGTCTGTCAATGGATAGATCGAGGGGATAGTGCTCACAGTACAGTCTGTCAATGGATAGATCGAGGGGATAGTGCTCACAGTATAGTCTGTCAATGGATAGATCGAGGGGACAGAGCTTACAGTACAGTCTGTCAATGGATACATCGAGGGGACAGTGCTCACAGTACAGTCTGTCAATGGATAGATCGAGGGGATAGTGCTCACAGTATAGTCTGTCAATGGATAGATCGAAGGGATAGTGTTCATAGTACAGTCTGTCAAAGGATTGATCGAGGGGGCAGTGCTAACAGTACAGTCTGTCAATGGATAGATCGAGGGGATAGTGCTCATAGTACAGTCTGTCAATGGATAGATCGAGGGGACAGCGCTCACAGTACAGTCTGTCAAAGGATAGATCGAGAGGACAGTGCTCATAGTACAGTCTGTCAATGGATAGATCGAGGGGGCAGTGCTCATAGTGCAGTCTGTCAATGGATAGATCGAGGGGGCAGCGCTCACAGTACAGTCTGTCAATGGATAGATTGAGGGGACAGTGCTCACAGTACAGTCTGTCAAAGGATAGATCAAGGGGACAGTGTTCACAGTACAGTCTGTCAATAGATAGATCGAGGGGACAGTGCTCATAGTGCAGTCTGTCACTGGTTAGATGGAGGGGGCAGCAGTCACAGTACAGTCTGTCAATGGATAGATCGAGGGGGCAGCGCTCACAGTACAGTCTGTCAAAGGATAACTCGAGGGGAGAGTGCTCACAGTACAGTCCGTCAATGTATAGATCGAGGGGGCAGCAGTCACAGTACAGTCTGTCAATGGATAGATCGAGGGGGCAGCAGTCACAGTACAGTCTGTCAATGGATAGATCGAGGGGGCAGCGCTCACAGTACAGTCTGTCAATGGATAGATCGATGGGAGAGTGCTCACAGTATAGTCTGTCAATGGATAGATCGCGGGGACAGTGCTCACAGTACAGTCTGTCAATGGATAGATCGAGGGGACAGAGCTCACAGTACAGTCTGTCAATGGATAGATCGAGGGGACAGAGCTCACAGTGCAGTCTGTCAATGGATAGATCGAGGAGATAGTGCTCATAGTACAGTCTGTCAATGGATAGATCGAGTGGGTAGTGCTCACAGTACAGTCTGTCACTGGATTGATCGAGCGGACAGTGCTCACTGTGCAGTCTGTCAAAGGATTGATCGAGGGGGCAGCGCTCACAGTACAGTCTGTCAATGGATAGATCGAGCGCGGAGCGCTCACAGTACAGTCTGTCAATGGATAGATGAGGGGACAGCGCTCACAGTACAGTCTGTCAAAGGATAGATCGAGAGGACAGTGCTCACAGTATAGTCTGTCAATGGATAGATCGAGGGGACAGTGCTCACAGTACAGTCTGTCAATGGATAGATCGAGGGGATAGTGCTCACAGTATAGTCTGTCAATGGATAGATCGAGGGGACAGTGTTCACAGTACAGTCTCTCAATGGATAGATCGAGGGGGCAGTGCTCACAGTACAGTCTGTCAATGGATAGATCGAGGGGACAGTGTTCACAGTACAGTCTGTCAATGGATAGATCGAGGGGACAGTGCTCACAGTGCAGTCTGTCAATGGATAGATCACGGGGACAGTGCTCACAGTACAGTCTGTCAATGGATTGATCGCGGGGACAGTGTTCACAGTGCAGTCTGTCAAAGGCTAGATCGAGGGGACAGTGTTCACAGTACAGTCTGTCAATGGATAGATCGAGGGGACAGTGTTCACAGTGCAGTCTGTCAAAGGATAGATCGAGGGGACAGTGTTCACAGTACAGTCTGTCAATGGATAGAGTGAGGGGACAGTGTTCACAGTACAGTCTGTCAAAGGATAGATCGAGGGGGCAGCGCTCACAGTACAGTCTGTCAATGGATAGATCGCGGGGACAGAGCTCACAGTACAGTTTGTCAATGGATAGATTGAGGGGGCAGCGCTCACAGTACAGTTTGTCAATGGATAGATCGAGGGGGCAGTGCTCACAGTACAGTTTGTCGATGGATAGATCGAGGGGGCAGCGCTCACAGTACAGTCTGTCAATGGATAGATGAAGGGGACAGTGTTCACAGTACAGTCTGTCAATGGATAGATCGAGGGGGCAGCGCTCACAGTACAGTCTGTCAATGGATAGATCGAGGGGACAGAGCTCACAGTACAGTTTGTCGATGGATACATCGAGGGGGCAGCGCTCACAGTACAGTTTGTCGATGGATAGATCGAGGGGGCAGCGCTCACAGTACAGTCCGTCAATGGATAGATCGAGGGGACAGTGCTCACAGTACAGTCTGTCAATGGATAGATCGAGGGTACAGTGCTCATAGTAGAGTCTGTCAATGGATAGTTCGCGGGGACAGTGCTCACAGTACAGTCTGTCAATGGATAGATCGAGGAGACAGAGCTCACAGTACAGTCTGTCAATGGATAGATCGAGGGGACAGTGCTCACAGTACAGTCTGTCAAAGGATTGATCGAGGGGACAGTGCTAATAGTACAGTCTGTCAATGGATAGATCGAGCGGATAGTGCTCATAGTACAGTCTGTCAATGGATAGATCGAGGGGACAGTGCTCACAGTACAGTCTGTCAATGGATAGATCGAGGGGACAGCGCTCACAGTACAGTCTGTCAAAGTATAGATCGAGAGGACAGTGCTCATAGTACAGTCTGTCAATGGATAGATCGAGGGGGCAGTGCTCATACTGCAGTCTGTCAATGGATAGATCGAGGGGGCAGCACTCACAGTACAGTCTGTCAATGGATAGATCGAGGGGACAGTGCTCACAGCACAGTCTGTCAATGGACAGATCGAGGGGACAGTGCTCACAGTACTGTCTCTCAATGGATTGATCGCGGGGACAGTGCTCACAGTACAGTCTATCAATGGATAGATCGAGGGGACAGTGCTCACAGTACTGTCTCTCAATGGATAGATCGAGAGGACAGTGATCACAGTACAGTGTATCAGTGGATAGATCGAGGGGACAGTGCTCACAGCACAGTCTGTCAATGGACAGATCGAGGGGACAGTGCTCACAGTACAGTCTGTCAATAGATAGATCGAGGGGATAGTGCTCACAGTACAGTCTGTCACTGGTTAGATCGAGGGGGCAGCAGTCACAGTACAGTCTGTCAATGGATAGATCGAGGGGGCAGCGCTCACAGTACAGTCTGTCAATGGATAGATCGAGGGGACAGTGCTCATAGTGCAGTCTGTCAATGAATAGATCGAAGGGACAGTGCTCATAGTGCAGTCTGTCAATGGATCGATCGAGGGGGCAGCACTCACAGTACAGTCTGTCAATGGATAGATCGAGGAGACAGTGCTCACAGTACAGTCTGTCAAAGGATAGATCAAGGGGACAGTGTTCACAGTGCAGTCTGTCAATGGCTCGATCGAGGGGGCAGCGCTCACAGTACAGTTTGTCGATGGATAGATCGAGGGGGCAGCGCTCACAGTCCAGTCCGTCAATGGATAGATCGAGGGGACAGTGCTCACAGTACAGTCTGTCAATGGATAGATCGAGGGTACAGTGCTCATAGTAGAGTCTGTCAATGGATAGTTCGCGGGGACAGTGCTCACAGTACAGTCTGTCAATGGATAGATCGAGGAGACAGAGCTCACAGTACAGTCTGTCAAAGTATAGATCGAGAGGACAGTGCTCATAGTACAGTCTGTCAATGGATAGATCGAGGGGACAGTGCTCACAGTACAGTCTGTCAATGGATAGATCGAGGTGGCAGCGCTCACAGTACAGTCTGTCAAAGTATAGATCGAGAGGACAGTGCTCATAGTACAGTCTGTCAATGGATAGATCGAGGGGACAGTGTTCACAGTACAGTCTCTCAATGGATCGATCGAGGGGGCAGTGCTCACAGTACAGTCTGTCAATGGATAGATCGAGGGGACAGTGTTCACAGTACAGTCTGTCAATGGATAGATCGAGGGGACAGTGCTCACAGTGCAGTCTGTCAATGGATAGATCACGGGGACAGTGCTCACAGTACAGTCTGTCAATGGATTGATCGCGGGGACAGTGTTCACAGTGCAGTCTGTCAAAGGCTAGATCGAGGGGACAGTGTTCACAGTACAGTCTGTCAATGGATAGATCGAGGGGACAGTGTTCACAGTGCAGTCTGTCAAAGGATAGATCGAGGGGACAGTGTTCACAGTACAGTCTGTCAATGGATAGAGTGAGGGGACAGTGTTCACAGTACAGTCTGTCAAAGGATAGATCGAGGGGGCAGCGCTCACAGTACAGTCTGTCAATGGATAGATCGCGGGGACAGAGCTCACAGTACAGTTTGTCAATGGATAGATTGAGGGGGCAGCGCTCACAGTACAGTTTGTCAATGGATAGATCGAGGGGGCAGTGCTCACAGTACAGTTTGTCGATGGATAGATCGAGGGGGCAGCGCTCACAGTACAGTCTGTCAATGGATAGATCAAGGGGACAGTGTTCACAGTACAGTCTGTCAATGGATAGATCGAGGGGGCAGCGCTCACAGTACAGTCTGTCAATGGATAGATCGAGGGGACAGAGCTCACAGTACAGTTTGTCGATGGATACATCGAGGGGGCAGCGCTCACAGTACAGTTTGTCGATGGATAGATCGAGGGGGCAGCGCTCACAGTACAGTCCGTCAATGGATAGATCGAGGGGACAGTGCTCACAGTACAGTCTGTCAATGGATAGATCGAGGGTACAGTGCTCATAGTAGAGTCTGTCAATGGATAGTTCGCGGGGACAGTGCTCACAGTACAGTCTGTCAATGGATAGATCGAGGAGACAGAGCTCACAGTACAGTCTGTCAATGGATAGATCGAGGGGACAGTGCTCACAGTACAGTCTGTCAAAGGATTGATCGAGGGGACAGTGCTAACAGTACAGTCTGTCAATGGATAGATCGAGCGGATAGTGCTCATAGTACAGTCTGTCAATGGATAGATCGAGGGGACAGTGCTCACAGTACAGTCTGTCAATGGATAGATCGAGGGGACAGCGCTCACAGTACAGTCTGTCAAAGTATAGATCGAGAGGACAGTGCTCATAGTACAGTCTGTCAATGGATAGATCGAGGGGGCAGTGCTCATACTGCAGTCTGTCAATGGATAGATCGAGGGGGCAGCACTCACAGTACAGTCTGTCAATGGATAGATCGAGGGGACAGTGCTCACAGCACAGTCTGTCAATGGACAGATCGAGGGGACAGTGCTCACAGTACTGTCTCTCAATGGATAGATCGCGGGGACAGTGCTCACAGTACAGTCTATCAATGGATAGATCGAGGGGACAGTGCTCACAGTACTGTCTCTCAATGGATAGATCGAGAGGACAGTGATCACAGTACAGTGTATCAGTGGATAGATCGAGGGGACAGTGCTCACAGCACAGTCTGTCAATGGACAGATCGAGGGGACAGTGCTCACAGTACAGTCTGTCAATAGATAGATCGAGGGGATAGTGCTCACAGTACAGTCTGTCACTGGTTAGATCGAGGGGGCAGCAGTCACAGTACAGTCTGTCAATGGATAGATCGAGGGGGCAGCGCTCACAGTACAGTCTGTCAATGGATAGATCGAGGGGACAGCGCTCACAGTACAGTCTGTCAAACGATAGATCGAGGGGACAGTGCTCATAGTGCAGTCTGTCAATGAATAGATCGAAGGGACAGTGCTCATAGTGCAGTCTGTCAATGGATCGATCGAGGGGGCAGCACTCACAGTACAGTCTGTCAATGGATAGATCGAGGAGACAGTGCTCACAGTACAGTCTGTCAAAGGATAGATCAAGGGGACAGTGTTCACAGTGCAGTCTGTCAATGGCTCGATCGAGGGGGCAGCGCTCACAGTACAGTTTGTCGATGGATAGATCGAGGGGGCAGCGCTCACAGTCCAGTCCGTCAATGGATAGATCGAGGGGACAGTGCTCACAGTACAGTCTGTCAATGGATAGATCGAGGGTACAGTGCTCATAGTAGAGTCTGTCAATGGATAGTTCGCGGGGACAGTGCTCACAGTACAGTCTGTCAATGGATAGATCGAGGAGACAGAGCTCACAGTACAGTCTGTCAATGGATAGATCGAGGGGATAGTGCTCATAGTACAGTCTGTCAATGGATAGATCGAGGGGACAGTGCTCACAGTACAGTCTGTCAATGGACAGATCGAGGTGGCAGCGCTCACAGTACAGTCTGTCAAAGGATAGATCGAGGGGACAGCGCTCACAGTACAGTCTGTCAAAGGATAGATCGAGGAGACAGAGCTCACAGTACAGTCTGTCAATGGATTGATCGAGCGGACAGTACTCACAGTACAGTCTGTCAATGGATAGATCGAGGGGGCAGTGCTCACACTACAGTCTGTCAATGGATAGATCGTGGGGACAGTGCTCACAGTACAGTCTATCAATGGATAGATCGAGGGGACAGAGCTCACAGTGCAGTCTGTCAATGGATAGATCGAGGGGACAGTGTTCACAGTACTGTCTCTCAATGGATAGATGGAGAGGACAGTGATCACAGTAAAGTCTATCAGTGGATAGATCGAGCGGACAGTGCTCACAGCACAGTCTGTCAATGGACAGATCGAGGGGACAGTGCTCACAGTACTGTCTCTCAATGGATAGATCGCGGGGACAGTGCTCACAGTACAGTCTATCAATGGATAGATCGAGGGGACAGTGCTCACAGTACTGTCTCTCAATGGATAGATCGAGAGGACAGTGATCACAGTACAGTCTATCAGTGGATAGATCAAGGGGACAGTGCTCACAGCACAGTCTGTCAATGGACAGATCGAGGGGACAGTGCTCACAGTACAGTCTGTCAATGGATAGATCGAGGGAACAGTGCTCACAGTACAGTCTGTCAATAGATAGATCGAGG
Source organism: Squalus acanthias (assembly GCA_030390025.1). NCBI lineage: Eukaryota > Metazoa > Chordata > Chondrichthyes > Squaliformes > Squalidae > Squalus > Squalus acanthias. Next base: position 66,192,253 of record CM059440.1, read on the forward strand.
GGATAGTGCTCACAGTACAGTCTGTCAATGGATAGATCGAGGGGATAGTGCTCACAGTACAGTCTGTCACTGGTTAGATCGAGGGGGCAGCAGTCACAGTACAGTCTGTCAATGGATAGATCGAGGGGACAGTGCTCACAGCACAGTCTGTCAATGGACAGATCGAGGGGACAGTGCTCACAGTACAGTCTGTCAATGGATAGATCGAGGGGACAGTGCTCACAGTACAGTCTGTCAATGGATACATCGAGGGGACAGTGCTCACAGTACAGTCTGTCAATAGATAGATCGAGGGGATAGTGCTCACAGTACAGTCTGTCAATGGATAGATCGAGGGGATAGTGCTCACAGTACAGTCTGTCACTGGTTAGATCGAGGGGGCAGCAGTCACAGTACAGTCTGTCAATGGATCGATCGAGGGGGCAGCGCTCACAGTACAGTCTGTCAATGGATAGATCGAGGGGACAGCGCTCACAGTACAGTCTGTCAAAGGATAGATCGAGGGGACAGTGCTCATAGTGCAGTCTGTCAATGGATAGATCGAGGTGGCAGCGCTCACAGTACAGTCTGTCAAAGGATTGATCGAGGGAACAGTGCTCACAGTACAGTCTGTGAATGGAGAGATCGAGGGGACAGTGCTCATAGTGCAGTCTGTCAATGGATAGATCGAGAGGACAGTGCTCACAGTACAGTCTGTCAAAGGATAGATCAAGGGGTGAGTGTTTACACTACAGTCGGTCAATGGATCGATCGAGGGAACAGTGTTCACAGTACAGTCTGTCAATGTATTGATCGAGGGGACAGTGCTCACAGTACAGTCTGTCAATGGATAGATCGAGGGGACAGTGCTCACAGTACAGTCTGTCAATGGATAGATCGAGGGGGCAGTGCTCACAGTACAGTCTGTCAATGGATAGATCGAGGGGGCAGTGCTCACAGTACAGTCTGTCAATGGATAGATCGTGGGGACAGTGCTCACAGTACAGTCTATCAATGGATAGATCGAGGGGACAGAGCTCACAGTGCAGTCTGTCAATGGATAGATCGAGGGGACAGTGCTCACAGTACTGTCTCTCAATGGATAGATGGAGAGGACAGTGATCACAGTACAGTCTATCATTGGATAGGTCGAGGGGACAGTGCTCACAGCACAGTCTGTCATTGGACAGATCGAGGGGACAGTGCTCACAGTACTGTCTCTCAATGGATAGATCGCGGGGACAGTGCTCACAGTACAGTCTATCAATGGATAGATCGAGGGGACAGTGCTCACAGTACTGTCTCTCAATGGATAGATCGAGAGGACAGTGATCACAGTACAGTCTATCAGTGGATAGATCGAGGGGACAGTGCTCACAGAACAGTCTGTCGATGGATAAATCGAGGGGACAGTGGTCACAGTACAGTCTGTCAAAGGATAGATCGAGGGGGCAGTGCTCATAGTGCAGTCTGTCAATGGATAGATCGCGGGGACTGTGCTCACAGTACAGTCTGTCAATGGATAGATCGAGGGGACAGTGCTCACAGTATAGTCTGTCAATGGATAGATCGAGGGGGCAGCGCTCACAGTACAGTCTGTCAATGGATAGATCGAGAGGACAGTGCTCATAGTACAGTCTGTCAATGAATAGATCGAGGGGGCAGTGCTCACAGTACAGTCTGTCAATGGATAGATCGAGGGGACAGTGCTCATAGTACAGTCTGTCAATGAATAGATCGAGGGGACAGCGCTCATAGTGCAGTCTGTCAATGGATAGATCGAGGTGGCAGCGCTCATAGTGCAGTCTGTCAATGGATAGATTGAGGGGACAGTGCTCATAGTACAGTCTGTCAAAGGATAGATCAAGGGGACAGTGCTCACAGTACAGTCTGTCAAAGGATAGATCGAGGGGAGAGTGCTCACAGTACAGTCTGTCAATGGATAGATCGAGGGGACAGTGCTCACAGTACAGTCTGTCAATGGATAGATCGAGGGGGAGCAGTCACAGTACAGTCTGTCAATGGATCGATCGAGGGGGCATCGCTCACAATACAGTCTGTCAATGGATAGATCGAGGGGACAGTGCTCACAGTACAGTCTGTCAAAGGATAGATCGAGGGGACAGTGCTCACAGTACAGTCTGTCAAAGGATAGATCGAGGGGACAGTGTTCACAGTACAGTCTGTCAATGGATAGATCGAGGGGACAGTGCTCACAGTACAGTCTGTCAAAGGATAGATCGAGGGGAGAGTGCTCACAGTACAGTCTGTCAATGGATAGATCGAGGGGGCAGTGCTCATAGTATCGTCTGTCAATGGATGGATCGAGGGGACAGTGCTCACAGTACAGTCTGTCAAAGGATAGATCGAGGGGGCAGCAGTCACAGTACAGTCTGTCAAAGGATAGATCGAGGGGGCAGCAGTTACAGTACAGTCTGTCAATGGATAGATCGAGGGGGCAGAGCTCACAATACAGTCTGTCAATGGATAGATCGAGGGGACAGTGCTCACAGTACAGTCTGTCAATGGATAGATCGAGGGGGCAGCGCTCACAGTACAGTCTGTCAATGGATAGATCGAGGGGATAGTGCTCACAGTATAGTCTGTCAATGGATAGATCGAGAGGACAGTGTTCACAGTACAGTCTGTCAAAGGATAGATCGAGGGGACAGTGCTCATAGTGCAGTCTGTCAATGGATAGATCGGGGGGGACAGTGCTCACAGTACAGTCTGTCAATGGATAGATCGAGGGGACAGTGCTCACAGTACAGTCTGTCAAAGGATAGATCGAGGGGAGAGTGCTCACAGTACAGTCTGTCAATGGATAGATCGAGGGGGCAGTGCTCATAGTCTAGTCTGTCAATGGATAGATCGAGGGGACAGAGCTCACAGTATAGTCTGTCAATGGATAGATCGAGGGGGCAGCGCTCACAGTACAGTCTGTCAATGGATAGATCGAGAGGACAGTGCTCATAGTACAGTCTGTCAATGAATAGATCGAGGGGGCAGTGCTCACAGTACAGTCTGTCAATGGATAGATCGAGGGGACAGTGCTCACAGTACAGTCTGTCAATTAATAGATCGAGGGGACAGCGCTCACAGTACAGTCTGTCAAAGGATAGATCGAGAGGACAGTGCTCATAGTGCAGTCTGTCAATGGATAGATCGAGGTGGCAGCGCTCATAGTGCAGTCTGTCAATGGATAGATTGAGGGGACAGTGCTCACTGTACAGTCTGTCAATGGATAGATCGAGGGGATAGTGCTCACAGTACAGTCTATCAAAGGATAGATCAAGGGGACAGTGCTCACAGTACAGTCTGTCAAAGGATAGATCGAGGGGAGAGTGCTCACAGTACAGTCTGTCAATGGATAGATCGAGGGGACAGTGCTCACAGTACAGTCTGTCAATGGATAGATCGAGGGGGCAGCAGTCACAGTACAGTCTGTCAATGGATCGATCGAGGGGGCAGCGCTCACAATACAGTCTGTCAATGGATAGATCGAGGGGACAGTGCTCACAGTACAGTCTGTCAAAGGATAGATCGAGGGGACAGTGCTCACAGTACAGTCTGTCAAAGGATAGATCGAGGGGACAGTGTTCACAGGACAGTCTGTCAATGGATAGATCGAGGGGACAGTGCTCACAGTACAGTCTGTCAAAGGATAGATCGAGGAGAGAGTGCTCACAGTACAGTCTGTCAATGGATAGATCGAGGGGGCAGTGCTCATAGTATAGTCTGTCAATGGATAGATCGAGGGGACAGTGCTCACAGTACAGTCTGTCGAAGGATAGATCGAGGGGGCAGCAGTCACAGTACAGTCTGTGAAAGGATAGATCGAGGGGGCAGCAGTCACAGTACAGTCTGTCAATGGATAGATCGATGGGGCAGTGCTCACAGTACAGTCTGTCAATGGATAGATCGAGGGGGCAATAGTCACAGTACAGTCTGTCAATGGATAGATCGAGGGGGCAGCAGTCACAGTACAGTCTGTCAATGGATAGATCGGGGGGACAGTGCTCACAGTACAGTCTGTCAATGGATAGATCGAGGGGACAGAGCTCACAGTACAGTCTGTCAATGGATAGATCGAGGGGACAGAGCTCACAGTACAGTCTGTCAATGGATAGATCGAGGGGACAGCGCTCACAGTACAGTCTGTCAATGGATAGATCGAGGGGACAGTGCTCACAGTACAGTCTGTCAATGGATAGATCGAGGGGGAGCAGTCACAGTACAGTCTGTCAATGGATCGATCGAGGGGGCATCGCTCACAATACAGTCTGTCAATGGATAGATCGAGGGGACAGTGCTCACAGTACAGTCTGTCAAAGGATAGATCGAGGGGACAGTGCTCACAGTACAGTCTGTCAAAGGATAGATCGAGGGGACAGTGTTCACAGTACAGTCTGTCAATGGATAGATCGAGGGGACAGTGCTCACAGTACAGTCTGTCAAAGGATAGATCGAGGGGAGAGTGCTCACAGTACAGTCTGTCAATGGATAGATCGAGGGGGCAGTGCTCATAGTATCGTCTGTCAATGGATGGATCGAGGGGACAGTGCTCACAGTACAGTCTGTCAAAGGATAGATCGAGGGGGCAGCAGTCACAGTACAGTCTGTCAAAGGATAGATCGAGGGGGCAGCAGTTACAGTACAGTCTGTCAATGGATAGATCGAGGGGGCAGAGCTCACAATACAGTCTGTCAATGGATAGATCGAGGGGACAGTGCTCACAGTACAGTCTGTCAATGGATAGATCGAGGGGGCAGCGCTCACAGTACAGTCTGTCAATGGATAGATCGAGGGATAGTGCTCACAGTATAGTCTGTCAATGGATAGATCGAGAGGACAGTGTTCACAGTGCAGTCTGTCAAAGGATAGATCGAGGGGACAGTGCTCATAGTGCAGTCTGTCAATGGATAGATCGGGGGGGACAGTGCTCACAGTACAGTCTGTCAATGGATAGATCGAGGGGACAGTGCTCACAGTACAGTCTGTCAATGGATAGATCGAGGGGACAGTGCTCATAGTACAGTCTGTCAATGAATAGATCGAGGGGACAGCGCTCACAGTACAGTCTGTCAAAGGATAGATCGAGAGGACAGTGCTCATAGTGCAGTCTGTCAATGGATAGATCGAGGTGGCAGCGCTCATAGTGCAGTCTGTCAATGGATAGATTGAGGGGACAGTGCTCACTGTACAGTCTGTCAGTGGATAGATCGAGGGGATAGTGCTCACAGTACAGTCTATCAAAGGATAGATCAAGGGGACAGTGCTCACAGTACAGTCTGTCAAAGGATAGATCGAGGGGAGAGTGCTCACAGTACAGTCTGTCAATGGATAGATCGAGGGGACAGTGCTCACAGTACAGTCTGTCAATGGATAGATCGAGGGGGCAGCAGTCACAGTACAGTCTGTCAATGGATCGATCGAGGGGGCAGCGCTCACAATACAGTCTGTCAATGGATAGATCGAGGGGACAGTGCTCACAGTACAGTCTGTCAAAGGATAGATCGAGGGGACAGTGCTCACAGTACAGTCTGTCAAAGGATAGATCGAGGGGACAGTGTTCACAGGACAGTCTGTCAATGGATAGATCGAGGGGACAGTGCTCACAGTACAGTCTGTCAAAGGATAGATCGAGGAGAGAGTGCTCACAGTGCAGTCTGTCAATGGATAGATCGAGGGGGCAGTGCTCATAGTATAGTCTGTCAATGGATAGATCGAGGGGACAGTGCTCACAGTACAGTCTGTCGAAGGATAGATCGAGGGGGCAGCAGTCACAGTACAGTCTGTGAAAGGATAGATCGAGGGGGCAGCAGTCACAGTACAGTCTGTCAATGGATAGATCGAGGGGGCAGTGCTCACAGTACAGTCTGTCAATGGATAGATCGAGGGGGCAATAGTCACAGTACAGTCTGTCAATGGATAGATCGAGGGGGCAGCAGTCACAGTACAGTCTGTCAATGGATAGATCGGGGGGACAGTGCTCACAGTACAGTCTGTCAATGGATAGATCGAGGGGACAGAGCTCACAGTACAGTCTGTCAATGGATAGATCGAGGGGACAGAGCTCACAGTACAGTCTGTCAATGGATAGATCGAGGGGACAGCGCTCACAGTACAGTCTGTCAATGGATAGATCGAGGGGACAGCGCTCACAGTACAGTCTGTCAATGGATAGATCGAGGGGGCAGCAGTCACAGTACAGTCTGTCAATGGATAGATCGAGGGGGCAGCGCTCACAGTACAGTCTGTCAATGGATAGATTGAGGGGACAGTGCTCACAGTACAGTCTGTCAATGGATTGATCGAGGGGGCAGTGCTCATAGTACAGTCTGTCAAAGGATAGATCGAGGGGGCAGCACTCACAGAACAGTCTGTCAATGGCTAGATCGAGGGGACAGAGCTCACAGTACAGTCTTTCAATGGATAGATCGAGGGGACAGTGCTCACAGTACAGTCTGTCAATGGATAGATCGAGGGGACAGTGCTCACACTGCAGTCTGTCAATGGATAGATCGAGGGGACAGTGCTCACAGTACAGCCTGTCAAAGGATAGATCGAGGGGGCAGCGCTCACAGTACAGTCTGTCAAAGATAGATCGAGGGGGCAGCGCTCACAGTACAGTCTGTCAATGGATAGATCGAGGTGGCAGCGCTCACAGTACAGTCTGTCAATGGATAGATCGAGGGGGCAGCGCTCACAGTACAGTCTGTCAATGGATAGATCGAGAGGGCAGCGCTCACAGTACAGTCTGTCAATGGATAGATCGAGGGGACAGTGTTCACAGTACAGTCTGTCAATGGATAGATCGAGGGGGCAGTGCTCATAGTACAGTCTGTCAATGGATAGATCGAGGGGACAGTGCTCATTGTGCAGTCTGTCAATGGATAGATCGAGGGGACAGTGCTCACAGTACAGTCTGTCAAAGGATAGATCAAGGGGACAGTGTCCACAGTACAGTCTGTCGATGGATCGATCGAGGGGACAGTGTTCACAGTACAGTCTGTCAATGGCTAGATCGAGGGGACAGCGCTCACAGTACAGTCTGTCGATGGATAGATCGCGGGGACAGTGTTCACAGTACAGTCTGTAAATGGATTGATTGAGGGGACAGCGCTCACAGTACAGTCTGTCAATGGATAGATCGAGGGGACAGCGCTCACAGTGCAGTCTGTCAATGGATAGATCGAGGGGACAGAGCTCACAGTACAGTCTGTCAATGGATAGATCGAGGGGACAGAGCTCACAGTACAGTCTGTCAATGGATAGATCAAGGGGACAGTGTTCACAGTACAGTCTGTCAATGGATAGATCGAGGGGACAGTGCTCACAGTACAGTCTGTCAAAGGATTGATCGAGGGGACAGTGTTCACAGTGCAGTCCGTCAAAGGATAGATCGAGGGGGCAGTACTCACAGTGCAGTCTGTCAAAGGATAGATCGAGGGGGCAGTACTCACAGTACAGTCTGTCAATGGATAGATTGAGGGGACAATGCTCACCCAGCACTGCACTTTCTGCAGATTGTGCATTGTGAGAGTCAACGGTGGTCCTGTCCAAAACCCTTTCACTCGTGTCTCCACTGCCACGAGACGAGTTTGTTCCATTACTGCATGTGTACAACTGAAGTCCATTGGAAATCTTATAAATAATGCTTAATTATATGTAAAATCAGCAAAAACTTCAAACCCTGCCATCATTGAATGTTTTCATTCCTAAACTGAAAATGAGATATACTTAGGGCTGCTTCAAACAGTGTGGGAAATTACTGGTTAACTGCAGTCCCACCCCACAACCAGGCTCTGTCTTTCACACAACACACAATCTTAAGCCTGTCTTTAGCTCTTAGCTACCAATTATACAAAATCTCGGCATTAGACACAGATTACAAAAACGCAGCCAGACTCTCCACACACACTCCACTTAGAATCACTAAAAATAAACTTTCTTCATTCACCACATCCAAGATCAAAGTTTAGGCAAAAAAAATCTTTGAAAGCTCCTGAGGCATTAAGTAAGTGAGAAAAGGTACTGCCTCATGTGTGGGACTGAGCGCCACAGAGCACCACACGGTGTTGGACTGAGCCACAGGGAAGAGCACTGCCCGATGTGGGACTGAGCCCCACAGTCCGAGAGAGCACCACCCGGTGTAGGACTGAGTGCGGGTGGGAGTGCGTGTCAGAGTGCCAGTGATTTCGCCGATGGTATCTCTCTTATAATCCACATCTCACTCAGAAGCTGGTCCCTGGCAGTTGTGGGGGCAGCAATAAGAATGAGGGCTGTGTAATATTAGGCTTAGATTAGAGAAAACATGAAATTTGGGATCAATGTCTGTAACAGAAAATACGGACCGGCTCCAACAAATCATCTCAAGTTGAAACATGAATCTTTCTTCACTTGCTCTGGCTCGTGTATTTCTTCTGCATTTTCTGGTATTTAAAAGTAAATCAATTCCAGGTGCGATCCTGTGGGGGTGGGAAATCTCTCTTCAGTCCTATCTGTGCAATAAATGGAAAAAGAGTGTCACACAATTCCCCCAGTTACTGGAAGGGATGATAAGCGACACACCTTTCTATATCTTTCTGATAGGGAGCAGATTGCGGCCAGGTACAGTATCCCAGACAAAGTCTGCGGTGCACAGCAAACAGAAACCACTTTGAATCTGGCTGCAAAGTACCAGCCAGAGAGCTCCACCAAAAGACACAAAGGCTCCTATCTTTCTGTAAATGCATCGTGTTAGTTTGCACCTGAACAAACACCCCAACCTCTGGCCTGACAGATCCAGCAAATAACCAGGAGTTATTCCCGCCTTATTAGCAAAGGGCGTTGCTACCCACCAGAGACATAAAATAACGAAAGCTACCTGAGTCAGCAGCACAATCTCGATAACCAACAGTAACATTCAGTGTCTGAATAGATAAGGAGCGATGCCTGGCTCCCAACAGCTGAATTAGGACAAGACTGTACCAGGTGCTGCCATCTCAAAACATACCAGCTCCTCCCCAACACACTCACCACTCCTTAATCCCGCTCACAAAGGGTGAAGACTGAAAGACACTGAAATTTAGTGTCCTTGCACACAGAAATACACCACTTACTGAGGTGCGTCAGGCTCGGGGTACAGTCACATCCCAAGGAGTCTCAAATACACTGTTTGGCCAGTGCCACTGCTGCCAGTATCAGCGGTCTCCAATCCTGTTCATGGTAGTCCCTCTAACCCAACTCCAGGCCCCTTTAGAACACATCAAGGATATTACTGCCCGATACTCCCTCACAGACGCGCTTTAATCTGAAGCTCAGTACATTTGAGAGTCACTAAAGCACTTCGCTAACTTGCATCAGGTGCTGCTCACACGGGCCTTAGTGAAGCAAGTCTCACTCTGGGTCCCAGTCATGGGCCAGGGCCTCTCGACAGTAACTCCCAACATTCCTGCTCTGCTAACCCCCACTGTGGAACTGGGCAAGTCTTAGACCCGATATTCCATTGGGAATGGCCAGAGCGTTGGGTGGGGGCTACAGCATCAACTCATGAGATAGAGGACAAACTAACTGACGACACACTGGGACCCTGCACAGAGTACAACCCACTGTACACACTGGGACTCTGCACCCAGTACAACCCACTGTACACACTGGGACCCTGCACAGAGTACAACCCACTGTACACACTGGGACCCTGCACAGAGTACAACCCACTGTACACACTGGGACTCTGCACCCAGTACAACCCACTGTACACACTGGGACTCTGCACAGAGTACAACCCACTGTACACACTGGGACTCTGCACAGAGTACAACCCACTGTGCACACTGGGACTCTGCACAGAGTACAACCCACTGTACACACTGGGACCCTGCACCCAGTACAACCCACTGTACACACTGGGACCCTGCACAGAGTACAACCCACTGTCCACACTGGGACTCTGCACAGAGTACAACCCACTGTACACACTGGGACCCTGCACAGAGTACAACCCACTGTACACACTGGGACCCTGCACAGAGTACAACCCACTGTACACACTGGGACCCTGCACAGTGTACAACCCACTGTACACACTGGGACCCTGCACAGAGTACAACCCACTGTACACACTGGGACCCTGCACCCAGTACAACCCACTGTACACACTGGGACCCTGCACAGAGTACAACCCACTGTACACATTGGGACCCTGCACAGAGTACAACCCACTGTACACACTGGGACTCTGCACAGAGTACAACCCACTGTACACACTGGGACCCTGCACAGAGTACAACCCACTGTACACACTGGGACCCTGCACCCAGTACAACCCACTGTACACACTGGGACCCTGCACAGAGTACAACCCACTGTACACACTGGGACTCTGCACAGAGTACAACCCACTGGACACACTGGGACTCTGCACAGAGTACAACCCACTGTACACACTGGGACTCTGCACAGAGTACAACCCACTGTACACACTGGGACTCTGCACAGAGTACAACCCACTGTACACACTGGGACCCTGCACAGAGTACAACCCACTGGACACACTGGGACTCTGCACAGTGTACAACCCACTGTACACACTGGGACTCTGCACCCAGTACAACCCACTGTACACACTGGGACCCTGCACCCAGTACAACCCACTGTACACACTGGGACCCTGCACAGAGTACAACCCACTGTACACACTGGGACTCTGCACCCAGTACAACCCACTGTACACACTGGGACTCTGCACCCAGTACAACCCACTGTACACACTGGGACCCTGCACAGAGTACAACCCACTGTACACACTGGGAATCTGGACCCAGTACAACCCACTGTATACATTGGGACCCTGCACAGAGTACAACCCACTGTACACACTGGGACTCTGCACAGTGTACAACCCACTGTACACACTGGGACCCTGCACAGAGTACAACCCACTGTACACACTGGGACCCTGCACCCAGTACAACCCACTGTACACACTGGGACCCTGCACAGAGTACAACCCACTGTGCACACTGGGACCCTGCACAGAGTACAACCCACTGCACACACTGGGACCCTGCACAGAGTACAACCCACTGTACACACTGGGACTCTGCACAGAGTACAACCCACTGGACACACTGGGACCCTGCACAGAGTACAACCCACTGTACACACTGGGACTCTGCACCCAGTACAACCCACTGTACACACTGGGACTCTGCACAGAGTATATTCCTTGGCTTTGACAGGCCTATGTTGCCTTTCATACGTATTCTTGCAATTAGTACTATTATGTTGCTGGGGTACATAAGCTAACCTTTTATTTGGCTGCTCAAACTCACCAACAGACAGCAGGTTACAATGCGCCCTAGTATTAAATCACAAGAGCCACACTCTGAGAATAAATAACCGCCTTCGAGTGACTGTCAGGGGTGGGCTGCTGGAACTGAACTCTGTGTTTAGAAAGAACACATAAGCAGTACTGACTGATGTGAGCGCTGTTTAGTGAGGCAGAAGACAGTGCGGAGTTGATCAATGCGGAATCAATGTGCAAATATGCAAAATAACATGGGTTTTCTGCTTATGCTCCTATTCACTGATTAACAGACAGTCTCCAACTGTGGTAAAATGCCAGTTGAGATCGGCAGCTAGATGAGTGGGGGTATAACCCACCCACCCCACCCCACCCACACAATCAAACAATTCAGGCATTTAGTGCAAAGGCCACTCTGACACCCTGGATCTGGACATGTTCGAACAGTTTGAGACCCAGGTAACAGTGTCCATACCTAACCGCACTCAAAATCCAGAGGGCAGGACAGGCACACAGCAGCGATGGGCGGGCAGGGAGAGGGGAACGATGGGGGAGTGATGGGGGAAAGAGGTGGTGGGAAAACTACTAGAGACCTTTGTCAAGGACAAATTAATTCTCACTTGCAGTAGCGAAGGTTAATAAGGGACAGCCAGCATGGAATAGTTAAACGCAAATTGTGTCTGACTAACGTGATTGAGTTCTTTGATGAAGTAACAGAGGGGGTTGATGAAGGTAGTGTGGTATATAATTGACAAAAGAACTAGAGGACAAATGAGGAGAATTTTTTCACACAGAGGGTTGTTATGATCAGGAACGCACTACCTGAGAGAGTGATGGAAGCAGTTTCCAGAAGAACTGTTAAAAGGCAATTGGACGTGTACTTGAACAGGACTAATTTCCAGGGTTTTGGGGAAAGAGCAGGGGAGTGGAATTAAATGGCCAGCTCTTTCAAAGAGCCAGCACAGGCATGACGGGCCGAGTGGCCTCCTTCTGTGCTGCAAGAGTCTATGTTTCTAAGGGGAGTGAGATGAGAGGGGGGGTTCATCAGGGGAGGGGGGGGTTCATCAGGGGAGGGGGGGGGTTCATCAGGGGAGGGGGAGGGGGGGGGGGGGGGTTCATCAGGGGAGGGGGGGGGTTCATCAGGGGAGGGGGGGATTCATCAGGGGAGGGGGGGGATTCAACAGGGGAGGGGGGGGATTCAACAGGGGAGGGGGGGGATTCAACAGGGGAGGGGGGGGATTCAACAGGGGAGGGGGGGGATTCAACAGGGGAGGGGGGGGATTCAACAGGGGAGGGGGGGATTCAACAGGGGAGGGGGGGGATTCAACAGGGATGGGGGGATTCAACAAGGGAGGGGGGATTCAACAGGGGAGGGGGGGATTCAACAGGGGAGAGGGGGGCTTCATCAGGGGAGATGGGGGGCTTCATCAGGGGAGAGGGGGGCTTCATCAGGGGAGAGGGGGGCTTCATCAGGGGAGAGGGGGGCTTCATCAGGGGAGAGGGGGGCTTCATCAGGGGAGAGGGGGGCTTCATCAGGGGAGAGGGGGGCTTCATCAGGGGAGAGGGGGGCTTCATCAGGGGAGAGGGGGGCTTCATCAGGGGAGAGGGGGGCTTCATCAGGGGAGAGGGGGGCTTCATCAGGGGAGAGGGGGGCTTCATCAGGGGAGAGGGGGGCTTCATCAGGGGAGAGGGGGGCTTCATCAGGGGAGAGGGGGGCTTCATCAGGGGAGAGGGGGGCTTCATCAGGGGAGAGGGGGGCTTCATCAGGGGAGAGGGGGGCTTCATCAGGGGAGAGGGGGGCTTCATCAGGGGAGAGGGGGGCTTCATCAGGGGAGAGGGGGGCTTCATCAGGGGAGAGGGGGGCTTCATCAGGGGAGAGGGGGGCTTCATCAGGGGAGAGGGGGGCTTCATCAGGGGAGAGGGGGGCTTCATCAGGGGAGAGGGGGGCTTCATCAGGGGAGAGGGGGGCTTCATCAGGGGAGAGGGGGGCTTCATCAGGGGAGAGGGGGGCTTCATCAGGGGAGAGGGGGGCTTCATCAGGGGAGAGGGGGGCTTCATCAGGGGAGAGGGGGGCTTCATCAGGGGAGAGGGGGGCTTCATCAGGGGAGAGGGGGGCTTCATCAGGGGAGAGGGGGGCTTCATCAGGGGAGAGGGGGGCTTCATCAGGGGAGAGGGGGGCTTCATCAGGGGAGAGGGGGGCTTCATCAGGGGAGAGGGGGGCTTCATCAGGGGAGAGGGGGGCTTCATCAGGGGAGAGGGGGGCTTCATCAGGGGAGAGGGGGGCTTCATCAGGGGAGAGGGGGGCTTCATCAGGGGAGAGGGGGGCTTCATCAGGGGAGAGGGGGGCTTCATCAGGGGAGAGGGGGGCTTCATCAGGGGAGAGGGGGACTTCATCAGGGGAGAGGGGGACTTCATCAGGGGAGAGGGGGACTTCATCAGGGGAGAGGGGGACTTCATCAGGGGAGAGGGGGACTTCATCAGGGGAGAGGGGGACTTCACCAGGGGAGAGGGGGACTTCACCAGGGGAGAGGGGGACTTCACCAGGGGAGAGGGGGACTTCACCAGGGGAGAGGGGAACTTCACCAGGGGAGAGGGGGACTTCACCAGGGGAGAGGGGGACTTCACCAGGGGAGAGGGGGACTTCATCAGGGGAGAGGGGGACTTCATCAGGGGAGAGGGGGACTTCACCAGGGGAGAGGGGGACTTCACCAGGGGAGAGGGGGACTTCACCAGGGGAGAGGGGGACTTCACCAGGGGAGAGGGGGGTCGATCAGGGTGGAGGATCAGGAGAGCATCCCTCCCACTTCTACATCTTTCTCGTCCCCCGGGGTCCCGGCTCCCTCTCCCCCGGTCACTCACCCAGTTTCAGGATGGAGGCCAACAGAATCCACAGCGCCACCACGAACGGGGACCGGACACGTGCATAGTCGACGGTCACCACCGGGAAGGCCTTGGTTAAGTTCTTGTGGTGATGTGTGCGCTCCACGCCCGGACAGTCCTGCTCCTCCGGGGTCGAGGCGGCGGCTCCCGAGCTCAGCAGCACCAGGGGGACGAGCAGCACCAGGGGGACGAGCAGCAGCCGCCGAAGGCCACATCGGGGAGACATCAGGACCGCGGTCAGCGCGCCGCAAGCCGGGGGCGGGAACCACAACAATGAACAGTTGGAACCCTGACCGGCACCGGCGACCAAAGCCGGTAACTGAGCCCGGCGGCAGTCCACCAACCGCGGCCACAGCGCCACCTGCAGCCCTGGAGGACCGGCCAACCCCGGCCACAGCGCCACCTGTAGCCCGGGAGGACCGGCCAACCCCGACCACAGCGCCACCTGCAGCTCTGGAGGACCGGCCAACCCCGGCCACAGCGCCACCTGCAGCTCTGGAGGACCGGCCACAGCGCCACCTGTAGCCCTGGAGGATTGGCCAACCACGGCCACAGCGCCACCTGCAGCCCTGGAGGACCGGCCAACCCCGGCCACAGCGCCACCTGCAGCCCTGGAAACCGCGAAACCAGGGACATTGATAGATTCGATAGCAAAATACTGCAGATGCTGGAAATCCGAAATAACAACAGAAAACGCTGGAAAAACTCAGCAGGCCAGGCAGCATCCGTGGAGAGAGAAAGAGAGTTGACGTTTCAGGTCGATGACCTTTCATCAGAACTGGGAAGAGCTGGAAATCAAATAGATTTAAGGCCAGGGTAAAGCTGGGAAAAGGGGGAGGGGATAAAGGAACAAAGGAGGAGATGAAGAGACATTAAGAGACATTAAGAGATATGCAAGGCTAGAGGTGGTGTTAATGTGACAGATTAAGGCTGAATGAAGTGTGAAATCTACTGGCAGAATGAAGGATAGCTGCCAGCTTCTAGGAGGAAAAAAAAGGTGGGGGGGACAAATAAAAGGGTGGATAAAATAAAATATAAATGTGATTGGAGCTGAGGTTATGATCTAAAATTGTTGAACTCGATATTGAGTCCAGAGGGCTGTAGCGTGCCTAAACGAAAGATGAGGTGCTGTTCCTCGAGCTTTGATAGATTCAGTGAGCACACGGAGTTCAACGTATGAAGCCATGTGCTTTGGACCAAATTGCGAGAAGCCAGGAACTGTGGAGGACCAGAGAGATTTAGGGGTCCAAGTACAGAAATCACTAAAAACTAGTGGACAGATACAAAAAACAATTCAAGCTGCTAATGGAATGATAGCCTTTATCACAAATACAAAGGGGTGGAAGTTATGCTAAAGTTGTATAAAGCTCTGGTTAGACTGCATCTGGAGAATGGTGTTCAGTTCTGGGCACTGCCCCTCAGGAAGGATATATTGGCCTTGAAGGGGGTGCAGCGCAGATTCACCAGAAAGGTTAAATTATGAGGACAGGCTGCATAAACTAGGCTTGTATTGGCTAGAGTATAGAAGAATAAGGGGTGATCTAATTCAGATGTTTCAGATGATTAAAGGTGTTGAGAAGGTAGATAGAAATGAATTCCTCTGGTGGGGGAGTCCAGAACAAGGGGGCATAACCTTAAAATTAGAGCTAGGCCGTTCAGGGGTGATGTCAGGAAGCATTTCTTCACACAAAGGGTAGTGGAAATCTAGAATTCTCTCCCTCAAAATGCTGCTGAGGCTGGGGATCAATTGAAAATATCACAATTCAGCTTGATAGATTTTTGTTAGGCAAGGGTAATTGAGTGTTACAGGAACCAAGTCAGGTAGATGGAATTAAGATACAGATCAACCATAATCTAATTGAATGGCGGAACAGGCCTACTCCTGTTCCTATGTTCCTTCCTATGACCACAATACCACCTGCAGCCTGGGAGGTTTGAATCTTACAAGTGAATGCACATCCTGTCAACTTTTTCCATTATAAATTCTAATATATTTCCCGCCTCGCCCCCCCACACCCTCCCCTCCCCCCAGCCTCCCCTTCCCCCCCCCCGCCCAGCACTAGGCCGCTCTGTGAATCTAATGCGTTGTGAGGTAACCTTGACTTAATATAACATGCCAAACCTTTTCGTCGTGAAAAAGCCAGAAATCCTAAAAGGTGACCTAAGGACTGAATTGTTACGCCATGAAGTGCACGGTGTATTATTCTGCTGCTCAGTAGAGCTGTGTTCAACCTGGCCTGTGCCTTTAAGAAAGCAGCATTTAGCACATGCCGAGCTAAATTAGGGATTAATTGTAGACAAGGGTATTAAAAGTTACAGAACCAAGATGGGTAGATGGAGTTTAGGTACAGATCAGCCACGATCTAATTGCAACAACAACAACAACTTGTTTTTATATAGCGCTTTTAACGTAGTAAAATGTTCCAAGGCACTTCACAGGAGTGTTATAAAACAAAATTTGACACCAAGCCACACAAGGAGAAATTAGGGCAGATGGCCAAAAGCTTGGTCAAAGTGGTAGGTTTTAAAGGGCGTTTTAAAGGAGGAAAGAGTGGTAGAGAGATAGAAAGGTTTAGGGAGGGAATTCCAGAGCTTAGGGCCTTGGCAGCTGAAGGCACGGCCACCAATGGTTGAACGACTAAAATCAGGGATGCTCAAGAGGCCAGAATTAGAGGAGCGCGGATATCTCGCGGGAGGTGGGGGGGGGGGGTGCGGCATTGTGGGGCTGGAGGGGATTACAGAGATAGGGAGGGGCAAGGCCATGGAGGGATTTGAAAACAAGGATGAAAATTTTAAAATCGAGGCATTGCTGGGAGCCAATGTAGGTCAGCAAGCACAGAGGTGATGGGTGAACAGGACTTGGTGTGAGTTAGGATATGGGCAACCAAGTTTTGGATAACTTCAAGTTTACGTAGGGTAGAATGCGGGAGGCCAGCCAGGATTGCATTGGAATAGTCAAGTCCAGAGGTAACAAAAACATAAATGAGGATTTCAGCAGCTGATGGGCTGATACAGGGGCAGAAATGGGTGATGTTACGGAGGTGGAAATAGGCGGTCTTAGTTATGGCTGATATGTGGTCGGAAGCTCATTTCAGGGTCAAATATGACACCGAGGTTGCGAACAGTCTGGTTCAGCCTCAGAATGATGCTAGGGAGAGGGATGGAGTTGGCGGCTAGGGAATGGGGTTTGTAGCGGGTACCGAAGACAATGGCTTTGGTCTTCCCAATACTTAATTGGAGGAAATTTCTGCTCATCCAGTATTGGATGTCGGACAAGTAGTTTGACAATTTAGAGACAGTGGAGGGGTCGAGAGAAGTGGTGGTGAGGTAGAGCTGGGTGTCGTCACCGTGCATGTGGAAACTGATGCTGTGTTTTCGGATGATGTCGTTGAGGGGCAGCTTGTAGATGAGATTAGGAGGGGGGCCAAGGGTAGATCCTTGTGGGACACCAGAGGTAACAATGCAGTCATGGGAAGAGAAGCCATTGCAGGCGATTCTCTGACTACGATTAGATAGATAAGAATGGAACTAGGCGAGTGTAGTCCCAACCAGCTGGACGACGGTGGAGAGGCGTTGGAGTAGGATGGAGTGGTCAACCGTGTCAAATGCTGCAGACAAGTCAAGAACATAAGAACATAAGAAATAGGAGCAGGAGTAGACCACTCGAGCCTGCTCTGCCATTCAATAAGATCATGGCTGATCCGATTTTGGTCTCAATTCCACTTTCCTACCCTGCTCCCCATAACCCTTGATTCCCCTGTTTTTCAAAAATCTGTCTATCTCCGCCTTGAATATATTCAATGACTCAGCATCCACAGCTCTCTGGGGTAGAGAATTCCAAAGATTCACGACCCTCTGAGAGAAGAAATTCCTCCTCATCTCCATTTTAAATGGGCGACCCCTTATTCTGAAACTATGCCCCCTAGTTCTAGTTTCCCCCACGAGGGGAAACATCCCCTCAACATCTACTCTGTCAAGCCCCCTCAGAATCCTATATGTTTCAATAAGATCACCTCTCATTCTTCTAAACTCCAATGAGTACAGGCCCAATCTACTCAACTCTTTCTCACAAGACAACCCCCTCAACTCAGGAATCAACCTAGTGAACCCTCTCTGAACTGCCTTCAATGCAAGTATATCCTTCCTTAAATAAGGAGACCAAAACTATATGCAGTACTCCAGGTGTGGTCCCACCAACGTCCTGTACAGTTGTAGCAAGACTTCCCTACTTTTATACTCCATCCCCCTTGCAATAAAGGCCAATATTCCATTTGCCTTCTCAATTACTTGCTGTACCTGCACGCTAAGATTTTGTGTTTCATGTATGAGGATATGCAGATCCCTCTGTACCGCAGCATTCTTTAGTCTCCATTTAAATAATATTTTGCTTTTTTATTCTTCCTACTAAAGTGGATAACCTCACATTTTCCCACATTATACTCCATCTGCCAAATTTTTGCCCACTCACTTAACCTATATCCCTTTGCAGACTCTTTGTGTACTCCCCACAACTTGCTTTCCAACCATCTTTGTATCGTCAGCAAATTTGGCAACAGTACACTCGGTCCCTTCATCCAAGTCATTAATATAGATTGTAAATAGTTGAGGCCCCAGCACTGATCCCTGTGGCACCCCACTAGTTACAGTTTGCCAACCTGAAAATTACCTATTTATTCCGACTCTCTGTTTTCTGTTAGTTAGCCAATCCTCTATCCAATCTAATATATTACCCCCAACACCATGAGCTCTTATCTTGTGCAGTAACCTTTTATGTGGCACCTTATCGAATGCCTTCTGGAAATCCAAATACATTACATCTACTGGTTCCCCTTTATCCACCCTGCTCGTTACATCCTCAAAGAACTCTAATAAATTTGTCAAACACGATTTCCCTTTCATAAAACCATGTTGACTCTGCTTGATCGTATTATGATTTTCTAAATGTCCTGCTATTACTTCCTTAATAATGGATTCCAGCATTTTCCCAATGACAGATGTTAGGCTAACTGGCCTATAGCTTCCTGCTTTCTGTTTCCCTCCTTTCTTGAATAGGGGAGTTACATTTGCGGTTTTCCAATCCGCTGGGACCTCTCCAGAATCCAGGGAATTTTGGTAGATTACAACCAATGCATCCACTATCTCTGCAGCCACTTCTTTTAAAACCCTAGGATGTAGGCCATCAGGTCCAGGGGACTTGTCAGCCTTTAGTCCCATTAGTTTGCCTAGGGATAGTTTACCTTTGTCACAGTCACATAAGATGTAATTTGTGACTTTGATAAGAGTCATTTTGGTACTGTGGCAGGGGCGGAAAGCTGATTGGAGGGATTCAACATGGAGTTCTGGGAAAGATGGGCACGGATTTGGGAGGCGACAACAAGTTCAGGAAGAAAGGAGAGGAAAGGAAGGTTGGAGATGGTATTGGCATATGGAACTCAGTTATTTCAGCTTCTGAAAGGTGTTCATGTTTAGTTCATTCAATATAGGGGAAAAAAGGTGGTTGGCATCATTAGAGAGAGATACAGATTTCGCTTAGCAACAGCCAGTGTTCAAGATTGAAGTAAGGCCTTGGGATGTTTATAGTATTGCCATACTGTAAACATCCCACCACATACCATTGCAACCTCTGCAAGGGGATGTTGAAGTACAAATGGGTTGAAGGGCAGTACATTGAATGTAACTACCAAATGTTGATGTATGAGAAATGTAAACTTCTGTGCAAAATAATCGGCAGAAGGATGGTACATTTGACTGGAGACTACCAAATAAGGCCAGGCCACTTCCAGTTTGACAAAGAAAATAGTATATAAAGAAAGGAGCTTTTGTGTTAAGTTGAGAAAAGAGAGAAACCTTTTTGAGTACATGCCTACACTCAGAACTGCTGATGAAACTCCACTTGTAAACTGCACTATACTCTGAAGAAGTTATACTCTGCTTTTAGATAGTTTTTTATGTTAAAGTAGGAAAAATAAAGTGATTGTAACCATAAGACTGAATTCTTTACTACTCAACTGAACAACAGAAGACTGTTTAAAAACAACAGATGGGGCAGTAGTTTGCAAGGACGGAGGAGCCAAGGGCATTTTTTGAGGAGAGGGGTGATGATGGCAGATTTGAAGGAAAGGGGAGTGTACCTGAGGAGAGAGAACCGTTAACAATATCAGCTAACATGGGAGCCAGAACAGGAAGTTGGGTGGTTTGGGAGAGAGTAGGATGGGACAGTTGGGGTTGCTGCTCATGAGGAGGCAGCGGCGAGTGCCTTGATTGGCCCTTTGGAGAATGCCAAGAGAGGCACAAAGGGAAGCTGTAGGCTTATCTAAGAGGAAGTCAAGCCTAGGACGGCGGCAGGAGAGTAGGAAGGTCATAGAGTAATGAGAGGTTGGGATAGGGATTTGGGTGTGCAGAGTACCTGAGACAGGAGAAATGAAAGGAGGCATGACGACAGGAGAGAGCGGTCAAGGAGGGGTAGAGAGAGAAAAAAAGGGGGAGAAAACAGTGGAAATAGAAGGTGATTGGCTCGGGTCCGAAGTGGCAGCCAAAATGTGCACGTGAATGGACACGGGGAAAACTCAAGTTACATAGGCTACAATTACCTACAAGTAACGCCCCATCAGCCTTCTCTCAATCATCAGCAAAGTGAGGGAAGGTGTTGTCAAAAGTACTACAAAGCGGTACTTACTTACCAATAACCTGCTCACCAACGCTCAGTTTGGGTTCCGCCAAGACCACTCAGTTCCAGACATCAGCTGTGTCAGCTGTGGCTCCGTTGGTAGCACACTCGCTTCTGAGTCAGAAGGTTGTGGATTCAAGTCCCACTCCAGGGACTTGAGCACATAAAGCTAGGCTGACACTCCAGTGCAGTGCTGAGGGAGTGCTGCACTGTTGGAGGTGCCGTCTTTCGGATGAGACATTAAACCGAGGCCCTGTCTGCTCTCTCAGGTGGACGTAAAAGATCCCATGGCATTATTTCGAAGAAGAGCAGGGGAGTTATTACCCAGTGTCCTGGTCAATAGTTATCCCTCAATCAACATAACAAAAACAGATTATCTGGTCATTATCACATTGCTGTTTATGGGAGCTTGCTGTGCGCAAATTAGCTGCCGTGTTTCCCACATTACAACAGTGACTACACTCCAAAAAAGTATTTCATTGGCTTTGAGGCGTCCGGTGGTCGTGAAAGGCGCTATATAAATGTAAGTCTTTCTTTCTTTCTTTCTTTCATTATGACCTTGGCCCAAACATGGATAAAAGAGCTGAATTCCAGAGGTGAATTGAGTGTGACTTGAATTCACAGCAACATTTGACCAAGTGTGGCACCAAGGAGCCCTAGTAAAATTGAAGTCAATGAGGATCAGGGGGAAAACTCACCAGTGGCTGAAGTCATACCTTGCACAAAGAAAGATGGTTGTGGTTGTTGGAGGCCAATCATCTCAGCTCCAGGACATTGCTGCAGGAGTTCCTCAGGGCAGTGCCCTAGCCCCAACCATCGTCAGCGACTTTAATGAACTTCCCTCCATCATAAGGTCAGAAGTGAGGATATTGGCTGATGATTGCACAATGTTCAGTTCCATTCACAAATCCTCTCGCTCCCTCCCTCCCCCAGCCCCGATCTCTCACTTCCTCCCTCCCTCCCCATCCCCGATCTGAGGCTCCCTCACTCCCCGAGCCTCGATCTCTCACTCCCTCCATCCCCGAGCCCCGAGCTCTCATTCCCTCCCTCTGAGCCCCAAACTCTCGCTCCCTCCCGATTGGTGGGGACCGTCCCCAGCCTATCAATTTGCCGGTTGCTGGGCAGGAAATGGAAGAAAAAAATGATAATGAGGTGCTGCTGTGAAATTGGGCCACACCTCGGCGTGCCCGGCCTTGCCAGGTTTCTCCTGCACTACCAGGCTTTCCCACACCCTACCTGTAAATATTAGGGCCAATATTTCAGTGAGTGAGTGGTTAATCTATGGAACAGGCTGGGGCGACGGTGGAAGCAGTTAGTATTGATTCATTCAAATGTAAATTAGGTAGATTTCTTTCAGACAGTTATATTTTGGGATCCAATATCTGAGTAATTTGAGACATGGCATGTGGTAAGTGTAGTGTGCTCAGGAGGAACAGGTGACTTTGGACCTGTGGTTCCCAAAGCTCTCCACCACTGGGGGTTTTCCTCGCCTCATGTCTGGGTCTGTTGTAGACTCATTGATAGAGATTGATCGCTGTGATTAGTCAACAACTCCATTATTGTTGTATCATGCGATTACCAGGATGACCGGCCTCCCACCTTCCACTCTCCATAAACTTGAGCTCATCCAAAACTCTGATGTCGGGTCCTAACTCGCACCATGTCCCAATTCACCCATCACTTCTGTGCTTGCTGACTTACATTGGCCCCCAGTCCACTAACGCCTCAAATTTAACAGTTTCATCTTTGTGTTAAAATCCCTCCGTGGCCTCACCCCTCCCTACCTCTGTAATCGCCAACCCTCCGTGATCTCTGCATTTCTCCAATTCTGGCCTCTTGTCCATCCCCGATTTTAATCGCTCCACAATTAGTGGCTGTGCTTTCAGCTGCCTAGCCCCAAGCTCTGGAATTCCCTCCCTAAACATCTCTGCCTCTTTCTCCTCCTTTAAGGCGCTCCTTAAAACCTACTTCTTTCACCAAGCTTTTGCTCACCTGTCCTAATATCTCTTGTGACTCGGTGTCTCACATGGAAGCCCATTACAGCTGAACCAGATGCTGTCCTCAGACAATGGGGTCACCGGACAGAGATTAGGGAGCAGGAACCCTGTCCAATTGTAGCCTTCTTGCTGTTTCTGCCATTGAGACCAGCTAATACAGGACAAACCTGGGAATAAACCTGGGATCGTCTAGCTCTCTTTGGACCAGCAGCTTACTAATAAACTCGTAAGGTTATTGGAGGAAACACCATAACATGTTCCCGTGACAACACGCTATGCAGTTAGGTGGCCAATGTATAAATGGTCAGTCTTCTCCAGTGGTAGCACTCTTGCCTCCGAGTCAGAAGGTCATGGGTTCAAGCCCCACTCTAGAAACTTGAGTCCATTTTCCAGGATGATACTCCAGTGCTGCATTGTTGGGGCCAATGGGGTATAAATTCGTCCTGGACAGCCATTTTACCTGAGGGCCCAAGACAAATCTGTACCTCACTGTTTCTCTGATGAGGCCCCGTCTGCCCTCTCAGGTGAATGTAAAAGATACCATGACACTATTCAAAGAGGAGAAATGGAGTTCTCCTGGTGTCTTGTGCAATATTTATCCATTCAACATCACTAAAACAGATTATCTGGTCATTACCACATTGCTGTTTGTGGGAGCTTGCTGTGCACAAATTGGTTGCCGCGTTTCCTACATTAGAACAGAGGCTACACTTCAAAAATACTTCATTGGTCGTAAAGCATTTTGGGACGTCCTGAGGTCGTGAAAGGCGCTGTATTAATTTCCTTGTTCTATCTATTCAAACCCTTTGCAACCAATTGAAACAGGAGAGTTAGTCAAAGCCAGTTCCCAGGGACAGTGTGCTAACTCCCTGCACACCTGATCTCTGTGAAGCACACATTCTAGGCACCTCTCTGCTACCTGAGGGTATCTAATGTACACAGGTCATAATATAAATGTACAACACAATGTCTAGGGATGTACTGTCACCGATGGTCATCCACAGATGTAGCTCACACAAAAGCAAAATACTGCAGATGCTGGAAATCTGAAATAAAAACAGAAAATGCTGGAAATGCTCAGGAGGTCAGGCTGCATCTGTAGAAACAGAGTTAACGTTTCAGGTCAGAACTGGAAAAAGCTGGAGATGGAACAGGTTTTTAAGCAAGTGTAGGGGCAGGGAGAGGGGGAGGAGAGGAAAGAACAAAAGAGAAGGTCTGTGATAGGATGGAAGGCAGGAGAGATTAAGAGACATTAAGAGATGGTGCAAGGCAAAAGCAGATGGTAATGGGACAAGTTGAGAAACAAAAGATGAGTCTAGACGAAGTGTAAATGACAAAATCATCAACAGCTGCCATGTGAAAAAAAATAGGGGCAGAGGTAATGGTCTGAAATTGTTGAACTCGATGTTGAGTCCAGCAGGCTGTAAAGTGCCTAATCGAAAGATGAGGTGCTGTTCCTCGAGCTTATGTTGAGCTTCATTGGAACAGTGTCAGAGGCCGAGGATGGAGAGGTCAGAGTGGGAGTGGAGCGGAGAATTAAAGTGACAGGTGACCGGAAGCTCGGGGTCACCCTTACGGACTGAACGGAGGTGTTCCACAAAGCGATCACCCAATTTAGAGGAGATCGCATCGTGAGCAGCGAATACAGTATACTAAATTGCCCTTATCTTGCAATTTAGTATACTGTATTCACTGCTCACGATGCGGGGAGAGGGAGAGTCTGCCACTACCACCAGAACCCCCCGCCGTCGGTTTGGAGGGTGGAATAAGCCCAAGGTGCTGAATGGCCTCCTCCTGTTCTTATGTTCATACATTTCCGAGCTAAATTAGAGGCTAATTACTGTTACCGGAGGAACGATTGGATCAGAGAAAGAATCAGAAAAGAAAATCCAAAAAGAATCAAAAAGGATGAGCAATTAGGGAGAGAAAACTCTCTTAAATATAAGAAAGTCACTAATAAATCAGATAGGGAATTCAGGAGAAACTTATTTACCCAGAAAGTGGTTAGAATGTGGAATTTGCTACTACATGGAGTGGTTGAGGTGAATAGCATAGATGCATTTAAGGGGAAGCTGGATAAACACATGAGGGAGAAAGGAATAGAAGGATATGCTGATAGGGTGAGATAAAGTGGGATGGGAGGAGGCTCGTGTGGAGCATAAACTCCAGCATAGACCAGTTGCACCGAATTCCCTGGGCAGAATTTTCATTGACCCATGGAGAAGGGTTTGGAGGCGTGTGGGGTGGGAAAATAGCAGATTCGGGGGTTCCGAACCCATCCCGCCCCCAACCCGCCTCCATGCCAGTTTCACAGGAGGCGGGTACCCGACCTGTGCTGGGACCCACCTCCCCGAGGCGGGAAAGGGATTAGTGCCAATAAACTGCCTGTTAACAGGTAGTTAACAGGCAGTTTTTTGCCTAATCCCTATTTTTAGCCCTGAAGTGTGGGCTTCCCGACAGGTCCGAACCACGCCAATTTAACGAGGTGGACCGTGGGTCTGTAGGGGTTGGAGGGGTCGAGATGTCCGGTGGGCAGGTGAGTGATGGGTGCATGTGTGCAGAGGTAAGTGTGTAAGGTAAGTGTAAAGTGTGGAAAAAAGTTTTACTTACCTTAACTTCTTCCTGCAGGTGTCAGCCCTTCAGGTCTCGGGAGTCAGAAATCTCACCGGCACAGAAAGCAGAATGGCCGTTGAGCTGTCAAAAGCTGCAGCCTCTGCTTTTTGTTCTGCAGAGATCTCTAAATCAGCCTGAGAGGAAGGAATTAACTTAGAGTACAGATTGTCAGTGTTTGACAGCTTCAAAACGCTGATATTTCATCTGTCAAAAGCTCTTGACAGATGAAATGTCAATCTGTGACGTCACCTGTTGCTGGGTGGCCCTTAATTGGCCTGCTGAGCCCGCCAGGCGGGCTCAACAAGGTCAATCAAGTGAAAATACAGTGGGTTGGCCACAAGTCGATGGAGGCGGGACTACAACCCAAAAAGTGGGAGTCCCGCCTCCTGCTCGCCTCCATTGATAAAATCCAGCCCCCTGTTTCTGTGCTGTAAATTCTATGTAAATTCCTATGTCCACATTTATAATGGCAACTGCCTATGTAAACTTGTCACGTTGTAATAACACCTCCCATCAGTGGAGATGTTGCAATGTCCTCTAACCCTATGCCACCTGAGGACTTAACTTGGGGACTCCCTGTATGCAAGGTCATAAGAGATTGACTACTGAATAAAACTGATGGATTGATTGGGATCAGAGACCCTGGTAGCAGGAATCCAATCCACAACTGAGGAAGGTTGGGGGGAGGGGGAGGGAAAGGGGAGGGCGGTGTGGAGGTGATGGGGATTGGATGATATTTACCCTGGGGGAAGATTGAGGTCGATTGGGAGTGGAACATTCGCTCAATTCAGCAACAGTTTGGATACTAAACCTTCAGCTGTGAACAGTGAACAACAAATAAATGAAATGTGCACAGAGCTCAGTAGAGGCAAGAATGAATTAAAACTTTTGTGCAACCATTAACTGTGGATGGTAGCTATACTTTCACCAATGCATTGTGAAAATTGAGAGTAAAAGTGACTAATTAAATGATTTGGATTGATTTGGGATGGTCAGTCAACAGTCCACAGGATACACAGACCTTACTGGGATGAAGATGATCAACTTTTAGTGGTTAAGTGAGAGAAAACGGGCTAGAGCTGATGGAATGAGATGAATCCTGTTGAGGGTATTCGGAGATATATGGGTGGGAAGACAGGGTGTAGAGAAATAGGAATATCAGGAAGAATCTTTACAGCATCAACAAATAACTTCACCCAGATCTCGAATATTTCATTTTCATTTATTTAATAGTCAAAAAAAATAAATCAGAAATGCTTGTGGCAAATACTGAACCAGAAAGTTAAAGGGGTTAAACTAATAATAAACCATTAATTCCACTGAGATAAACATTGCGACATTTAATATAAAGACGGAGTCACCGCGGTAGCAAACAGGCCGGGGCAAGGGGGAGAGGGTCTCTGGGTCTCTCTCTGAATCTTTCGGGGGGCGGAGGGATCCCTCCGGGGTCTCCGGGCACTGAGTTGGGAGGCAGACATTGTATGGAGAGCTCGGGGGCTCCGTAACTTTACCGGAGAAGTTTCTAAAGTGAGATAGGCACCGTCTCATCAAATCACACAAAACAAGATTGAGTCACTTGGAAAGGGATCTGGGGTTAAACAAGACCAGGCGGCAATCAATGGAGATCCCAACCATTGATGACAATAAACCGCGGGGATCCGTTCTGCAGCTCCGTGACGGGAGAATATACAACAACAACTTGCATTTATATTGTGCCTTTAATGTAGCAAAACGCCCCTAGGTGCTTCACAGGAGCTTAAATCAGACACAAATTAACATCGAGCCAAAGGAGGAGATAGAGGGACAAAAGCTTGGTCAAAGAGTTAGGTTTTAAGGAGCGACTTAAGGAGGAGAGGCGGAGAGGTTTAGGGATGGAATTCCAGAGTTTAGGGCCTAGACGGCTGAAGGCATGGCCACCAATGGTGAGGCGAAGAATATCGGGGATGCTCAAGAGGGCAGAATTGGAGGAACGCAGATATCTCGGATGGTTGCAGGGCTGGAGGAGGCATATATTTAGGTATAAAATGTTAAAAGTGACTGGAGCCCAGGAGAAGGTTTGAGGTTAATAAGAACATAAGAAATAGGAGCAGGAGTAGGCCAATCGGCCCTTCGTGCTTGCTCCGCCATTCAATAAGATCATGGCTGATCTGTATTTGATTTTGATGAATTGACGCTGATTTTAATGGGATCATTTCCAAGATCTTCTCAGAATCAACCAGCTTCACACATTGAGCTTATTTAAAAAACTGTGGGCTATCTATCGTAACTGGATGGGTTCAGGAAATAAAGGATATTATGTATTCTATGTTAAAAAGACTATCATTTGTTAAAAAAAACTTTGAACGTGAAGACATCTGATTTAGAAACACAGAACAGGTCGCTGCTAATTTACCAAGCAGGACTAAAGAGATAATTTCCAGTAAAAGTTTCCTTTGGGAAGTTACTGATGAGGAGACGGTGCAAGAAAGATTCTGCCTGATTGGACGAGCTTTCACATAGCAATAGCTGACGGACATACGCTGACTGCAAGTCTGGGGTGGAAGTGAGATCGGCAGAGTCTGCATGGCCCTAGCCCGACCCCCTAACCCAGGCCCTGTCACAGAGCTCCGTCTAACCCAGGTCTTGTCACAGAGGTATCAATATGTTACTGGATGGATACAGGTCAAGATGATAAGTTTACAGCTCTAACCCTGAAACTCATGTGTTCTTCGCAAACCCCAATATTCAGGCCTAACCCCGACACCCAAACCCCCAATTCCAACTCCCCAATACAGCCCCCACATCCTCCCAAATAAATCTGGCTCCCTATGTTAGGGCCAATGATCCATGCGGAATGTCACACAGACTATCGATTATTTTTCGGAAATGGCCCTTTGTTCTGTGGTTATTTGCTGGGATCCATGTAGGGTCTGAGTGGTATTATAGATTCCACCCACTGCCCGGGTTCAGTAAGCATTCTCCGCCATGCAGATATCTCTTCCTCATTTGAATCCATCCAGTTGGCAGGTTGGCCATAGCTGAGACCTAGAATGAGGCCAGAGATTGTGTGTGAGCAGTGAGACTCAGCCTTTGTCTACGTTAAGATTCACGCACAGAGTGGAACTGGTGTAAAAATTACACAAAATCTGGAACTGCTCCCTTCTTATCAGCACCTGTTCTACAACAAAACAACAATTTTCATTTATAAAGCACCTTTAACATAGAAAATGTACACAAGTACATTGATACTGTAATTATCATATCTTTCAGAATGGTGTCAAAACATCTGACATACAATGAATGGCTTTACGTAGACAGACTATTATATGTCGGGATCTTTAATGTGCCTCAGAACACCCGGAGCAGGCTGCCAGCCCTGGGGTTAACAGTGGGGATTTTCCAGTGATGTGTGATTCCCAGGGCAGGAACACTGCTCGTCCAGTCTTACAAGCTCTGACTTCACCATCATTTCTGGAGTTACACTCATTTAAGTTTTGGGTGTTGGAACAGCCTCTGATTGGAACCACAACCTTTGATGATGATGATGATGCTTGGCCCTTGCTGCTGCAGCATTTAAAGGGCTAGGCATCATCATCATGTTGGTCAATTTATTGTTGTTGAAAAGCTGGCAAGGTATATTGCAGGGTACATGGCCCTTCCTCCCCCACTCCAGGATTCTGGGTGTTGCAGTACTGCTACAGGAGGAAGGCCCTCTCTACAATGGACAGACAGACGGCTCTAAGGAGAATTGGTCAGCACCAGTGGAAGGAGGTGGTCAGGGCAGTGGGTGCCAATACAACCACTCCCTCACGGCCACTCAGTGCCAAAAAATGACCATTGATCAGGCAGCATGAGAAGTGTCAGTCACACTGTACTAAGCTATGATCTCCCCTTCACACTGTGCTTGAATTGCTTACTGTCAAGGACATAAGGTCTAGAGGTCACGACACCCTTAGTCTTCACCTGGAAATGTTCCTCTCCTCACAGACTTACACAAATTCACGCCACAAAAGCCTCTCATGGAATGTAACTGTTTCTTGCATTTATATGGAACTGAGGTACAGGTCATCCATGATTTAACTGAATGGTGGAACAGGCTCGAGGGGCTAAATGTGGCAGCAGTCTGGGCTGGAAGGATGACAGGCAACAGCAAGGGCACTGGTGGAGTGGCAGGGGTGGGAGGACAAATGCTGTCATCCTGAGAGAGGACAGCAGGTTCGTGCTCCACGGAGCCACTGCCACTCCCCAAGGACGGCGCCTCAGCAATCCTAGTTGGAGGACAGATTGCTGGACTGCTGTGACACCCTGCAAGCCCCTTTGAATACTGGTAAGCGCAGCCACGATGGCAGCAGTCTGAGTTTGCATGGCAGAAGTCTGAGGTTCCAATACAGCACCGAGAAGTTGAGTGCCTTGTGCTGCAATGGAAGCTGAGACATCGGCCATCAGACGCTGCATCCTGGTTGGGTCTGCAAGTGTGCTAATGGAGTTAGCCATCACTTCCATGCTGAAAAGGATGGGCTCCAAGCTCTGCACAAAGCCCTGTGCCAAGTTGGTGTCTGATTCTTCCATGCTCCTTGACATTGCATGCAGGCTTTCTGGAAGGCTTCCCAATGCACCAAGCATTTCATTGTGCATACCCATCAGCCTTCTTCTGTAGCCTGCCCCATCAAAGTGCTCATCGGAGTCCTCTGCAGCAGAACCCGTGTGTGACCTCGCCCTCTGGGGAGCTTGCACCTGCGCTACCCTTGCCCTTTGCCTGGCTGCAGGCCGCTTGTCTAAGCTATCCTCTAAAGTACGCGGCGTGTCAATATCTGAGCTGGTGGCTGAGTGTAACATCAAGTGATGATGCTGTGTCTTCAGCATCACAGCCTTCTTCCTCTTCCAGTTCTTGCTCTGCCACCACTGCCTGGCCAGGTTGCAGTTCTTGGCTATCTGAAAGGAGAAAGGCACAAGGGTATGGTTGTGGTGAGGTGAGGGGAGGGGGGAAGCAAGAGGTGCATGCTTACACCATCTGCAGCTTGTAAATCAGAAGAGATTATGGGATAAGGGGGAAGTGAGATGTGTGAAGGAGGATTAGGTACAAGGATAACGTCATCTTCGATTGTTTCAGCCGCGCCACTGGCCACGGGCTCAGCGATGGCCACTCCAATTATGTCTAGCACTGTCTCGTCCATAAGGGGTAGGTCATGCAAGCGTGCCTGTCCCCTTACAGACAGCCCCTGCTGCTGCTGGTTATGCGCCACCTTGCCCTGCAAGAGAGAGGGAAGAGTGTCAGTGAGTGTGGTGCAATGTGTTTGGGTGGGGTATGAGTCCTGATTGATAGAGATTGTTGGTAGGTAAGTGATGGGGGTGTGGTGCATTGAGCCGTGTGTGAGGCTAGTGGTGCAGTTGGTGGGATATGGCATTTGAAGATGAAGTCACTGACTTTGACCGCTCGTGTGAGGTCATAAACTTTTTGCGGCACTGCATCCAGGTCCTCGGGGCTTGACTTCTGGCATTGAGCACCACGGCTACCTGCTACCACTGCCTTCTCAGATGGTGCAGGGGGGCCGTGCCATACAGATGATGCAGGCGGGCCATGCTGATGGTGCAGCCGTGCCGTGCCGATGGTGCAGGCGGGCCATCTTTCTCGGGCTTTTCTTTCACAGGCTGTTGTCGGGAGCGACGAGACCGGAGGTCCTGTGAGTATTTGAACTCACTTTCGCGGGCTTTTCTTTCACAGGCTGTTGTCGGGAGCGACGAGACCGGAGGTCCTGTGAGTATTTGAACTCACTTTCGCGGGCTTTTCTTTCACAGGCTGTTGTCGGGAGCGACGAGACCGGAAGCGGACCAGGTGGGAAGCAGGGGAAGGCACCAGCAGCCAGGCTCATGGCACCATGACTGGCTCTGTTGCAAAGAAGGGAGGGAAAAAGAGTGGCAGGGCTATAGTAATAGGGGATTCGATTGTAAGGGGAATAGATAGGGGTTTCTGTGGTCGCGACCGAGACTCCAGGATGGTATGTTGCCTCCCTGGTGCAAGGGTCAAGGATGTCTCGGCGCGGGTGCAGAACATTCTGGAGGGGGAGGGGGAACAGCCAGTTGTCGTGATACATGTTGGTACCAACGACGTAGCTAAAAAAAGGGAAGAGGTCCTACAAGTAGAATTTAGGGAGTTAGGAGCCAAGCTAAAAAGTAGGACCTCGAAGGTAGTAATCTCTGGATTACTACCAGTGCCACGTGCTAGTAAGAGTACAGAGAACAGGATAGTTAGGCTAAATACGTGGCTTGAGCAGTGGTGTAAGAGGGAGGGTTTTAAATTTTTGAGGCATTGGAACCAGTTTTGTGGTAGGTGTGACCTATACAAAAGGGACGGTCTACACCTGTGCAAAGATGGAACTGATGTTCTCGGGGTAATTTTTGATAAAGCAGTTCGGGAGCATTTAAACTAGTATGGCAGGGGGCTAGAAACCTATGTAGTGAAATAGAGGAAAGTGAAAGGCAGACAGAAATAAATGGTAAAAGGGTGAGGAACAAAAAACAAAGGGCCAAACTAATTCATAAAAAATGTGAGCATAAAAAAAGCCTGAGGGTTTTATACCTTAATGCGAGAAGCATCAGGAACAAGGTAGATGAATTAGCTGTGGAAATAGAGGTTAATAATTATGATCTAATTGGGATTACGGAAACATGGTTGCAGGGTGAGCAGGGCTGGGAGCTTAACATACAGGGGTATTCAGTATTTAGGAAGGATCGACAAAAAAGAAAGGGAGGAGGGGTAGCATTGCTGGTAAAAGAGGGGATAAATGCAATTGAAAGGAAGGATATTAACTCAGTTAATACAGAATCTATATGGGTGGAGCTAAGAAATAGCGAGGGGCGAAAAACATTAATAGGAGTGGTATATAGGCCTCTAAATAGTAAAATAGAGGTTGGGGAGGGCATCACGAGGGAAATTAGAGAAGCGTGCAATAAGAGCACAGCTGTCATCATAGGTGACTTTAACTTACATATAGATTGGACTAGCCTAATCAGTAAAAATAATAAGGAGGAGGAATTCCTTGAGTGTTTAAGGGATGGTTATCTGGATCAATATGTCGAGGAACCAACTCGGGAACAGGCTATATTGGACTGGGTACTGTGCAATGAGAAGGGACTAATTAGTAATCTTGTTGTACGGGGACCCTTGGGTCAGAGCGATCATAACATGATCGATTTCTCACTCGAAATGGAGAGCGAAGAAATTGACTCAGAGACTAAGGTCCTGAATTTAAACAAGGGGAATTATGATGCCATTAGACGGGAACGGAGTAGGTCTGATTGGACAACGTTCCTGGGAGGACTGGAGGTAGATAAACAATGGCAAGCATTTAAAGATAGAATGACAAAATTGCAAAAATTGTTTATACCAATCTGGCATAAAAGGAAATCTAAAAAGGTGACTCAACCGTGGATAACAGGGGAAATTAGAGACAGCATAAAATCCAAAGATAGGGCGTATAAAATAGCCAAAAAAAGCGCCAGAGCGGAAGATTGGGAACAGTTTAAGATAGAGCAAAGGAGGACAAAGGGCTTAATCAAGAGGGGCAAAATAGCTTACGAAAGCAAGCTGGCGGAAAATATAAAAACTAACTCCAAAAGCTTTTATAAGTATATCAAGAGGAAAAGACTGGTGAAAACCAAAGTTGGTCCATTGCAGTCAGATACGGGGGAATATATAACGGGAAATAAGGAAATGGCAGACCAACTAAATGCATACTTTGGGTCAGTCTTTACGAAGGAAGACACAAAAAACCTCCCTGGGATATTGGGAAAAATAGGGACATTGGCAAAGGAGGAACTGACGCAAATCAATATCTCTAAGGATATGGTGTTAAGGAAGCTAAAGGGATTGAAGGCGGACAAATCCCCAGGGCCTGATAACATGCATCCTGGGGTACTGAAGGAGGTGGCCCTAGAGATAGCGGATGCACTAAGTATGATTTTTCAGAATTCATTAGACTCGGGAACAGTGCCCATGGATTGGAGGGTAGCTAACGTTACCCCACTATTCAAAAAGGGGGGTAGGGAAAAAGCAGGTAATTACAGACCTGTAAGCCTTACATCAGTTGTGGGCAAAATGCTGGAGTCCATCATTAAGGATGAAATAGCGGAGCACTTAGCAAATGGGGACAGGATAGGACAGAGTCAACATGGATTTACAAAGGGTAAATCGTGCTTGACTAATCTATTGGAATTTTTTGAGGGAGTAACTGGTAAAATAGATGGGGGAGAGCCAGTAGATGTGGTGTACCTGGACTTCCAAAAGGCCTTCGATAAGGTCCCACATAAAAGATTAGCATGGAAAATTGAAGCTCATGGGATAAAGGGGAAAGTATTGACGTGGATAGAGAACTGGCTGTCAGATAGAAAACAGAGAGTTGGAATAAACGGCTCATTTTCTGAATGGCAGGCAGTAACAAGTGGGGTACCACAGGGATCTGTCCTGGGTCCCCAGCTGTTCACAATTTACATTAATGACCTGGATCAGGGAGTCGGATGCAGCATTTCCAAATTTGCAGACGACACTAAACTGGGAGGGGGGGTGGGCTCAGAGGAGGAGACCAAGAAGCTCCAGAGCGATTTGGACAGACTGGGTGATTGGGCGGATAAATGGCAGATGCACTATAATGTGGACAAGTGCGAAGTTATCCACCTTGGGTGCAGGAACGGGAGGGCAAATTATTATTTAAATGGCAATAAATTGGGAGAGGGGGTAGTACAGAGAGACCTGGGTGTTCTTGTACACCAGTCACTGAAGGCGAGCATGCAGGTGCAACAGGCGGTCAAGAAGGCAAACGGTATGCTGGCCTTCATAGCAAAAGGGTTGGAATACAGGAACAGGGATACCTTGCTGCAGCTGTACAGGGCACTGGTGAGACCACACCTCGAGTACTGTGTACAGTTTTGGTCGCCTCATCTGAGGAAAGATGTTCTTGCCATGGAGGGGGTGCAGCGGCGATTCACCAGGCTGATACCAGGAATGGCGGGATTGACCTATGAGGAGAGACTATGTAGTTTAGGGATGTACACACTGGAGTTTAGAAGATTGAGAGGGGACCTCATAGAAGTGTATAAAATTCTGACAGGTCTGGACAGACTAGATGCAGAAGGAATGTTTCCCTTGGCGGGTGAGAACAGAACTAGAGGACATAATTTAAGGATAAGGGCTAAACCATTTAGGACAGAAATGAGGGGGAATTTCTTCACTCAGAGGGTGGTGAACCTGTCGAACTCATTGCCACAGAGGGCAGTGTACGCCAGCTCATTAAATATATTTAAGAGGGAATTAGATATATTTCTACAGGCAAAAGGGGTTAAGGGTTACGGAGAGAAGGCGGGGACGGGATACTGAATTGGAGGATCAGCCATGATCTCATTAAATGGCGGAGCAGGCTTGAAGGGCCGGATGGCCTACTCCTGCTCCTATCTTCTATGTATCTATGTATCTATGCCGATGGTGCAGCCGTGCCGTGCCGTGGCTGCAGGCGGGCCATGCCGATGGTGCAGCCGTGCCATGCCGTGGGTGCAGGCGGGCCATGCCGATGGTGCAGCCGTGCCGTGCCGTGGGTGCATGTGGGCCGTGCCATGGGTGCAGCTGTGCCGTGCCGTGGGTGCAGGCGGGCCGTGTCGTGGGTGCAGCCGTGCCGTGGGTGCAGGCGGGCCGTGCCGTGGGTGCAGGCGTGCCGTGGGTGTAGGCGTGCCGTGCCGTGGGTGCAGCCGTGCTGTGCCGTGGGTGCAGGCAGGCCGTGCCGTGGGTGCAGCCGTGCCGTGGGTGCAGCCGTGTCGTGCCGTGGGTGCAGGCGGGCCATGCCGATGGTGCAGCCGTGCCGTGCTGTGGGTGCAGGCGGGCCGTGCCGTGGGTGCAGCCGTGTCGTGCCGTGGGTGCAGGCGGGCCATGCCGATGGTGCAGCCGTGCCGTGGGTGCAGGCGGGCCATGCCGTGGGTGCAGGTGGGCCGTGCCGTGGGTGCAGCTGTGCCGTGGGTGCAGGCGGGCCGTGCCATGCGTGCAGCCGTGCCGTGCCGTGGGTGCAGGTGGGCCATGCTGATGGTGCAGGCGGGCCGTGCCGTGGGTGCAGCCGTGCCGTGCCGTGGGTGCAGGCGGGCCATGCCGATGGTGCAGGCGTGCCGTAGGTTGGGCTGAAGCATGTGGCCAGTGGATTGGGAATGGCTGCGGCTGGAAGTCTGGGACCGAGTCCCATGAAAGTAGTGTCTGAACTGTGTACATAACTGTGCTGTCATTTACCTTAACTAGACATTTTTATGGTCCCTTGCTTAGCTTCTGGAGTTTTAGTGATGTTCAAAATAAAAACCTTTAAAAATATTTTTTTTTAAACTGATTTTCTTCCATTTTGGCAAAAAAACTGATTTTAATGACTCTCAGTCATTGACTTTTTGTTGTACACTGTTGTGGACAAATTGGCTGCCACAAGAGTCTACAAAACTGCAGCGACTGCTCTTCAAAAGTACTGATACCAGGAATGGCGGGATTGACCTATGAGGAGAGACTATGTAGGACATGAAAAGCCTGAAGAAGTTTTCTTTCTGTCACTCAGTCCAAGACGAAGGAGTCAGTAAAAGGGGAGCTCGGAGGGGACTGGCAGCTACAGGTTGGTTGTACAATTCATCTCTTCGCGCTCTCCTCATGTCCTGCAGCACAAGTGCCTCTGTGTGGTGCAAGCGGGAGAGTAGCAGCCTGAAAATGGTGTCGGCGGATGGGGCTGTCGGGTCACTTACCGCCCCGTTTACGCTGACACTCTGGCCGCCGCCACTTTGGACGGACCACCCGCTTATTTCAACTGCAAGGCCACTCTTAATGTGCAAGTCGGGGTCTTATGATCTACTTAGGATCCCAACTGCAATTTTGAGGTACAAATGGGCAGAGAGCGAGCAACCAACACTCCACACATTTGAAGCATCGATCAGCCTCCAAGGCAGTGGTCCTTAGCGACAGCTCCCAAACATTCCAAAGATATTATTAATATTTAAACTTTGCAATTAAAAATAAACTTAAACTTCAATCTCTCCTGATCCAGGAGAAAATTATCTCTCAAGATCCAGCCAGGAGGAGTGACACTTGTTTCTGTTACCTGTTCCCAGACTGAGCCTCAGTCCTCCCAGGAGCTGGTTGGAAAAGGTATCATGATCCCAGATGGTGAACTCCACACAGATCTCACTCACATCCTCTGTCTGAAAGCCGTCATATACCATTGTGTGGTTATAAACTGGGTTCAAATCCTTCTTTATCACTCTGGTCTTCTGTCGGCTGGACTTAGTGGTATCTGGGAGAATATAACTGATAACAACAATATAATGGTACGGGAGTCAGTCACACAGCATCCAAAAAATGGTATCGGTAGCACTGGCCCAGTCGCACCCCCTTGTTGGGGTGCCGCGTGTTGGGGTGCCGGCCCAGGGGCAGTGTGTGTTGAAGCAGTATCGAAGTCTCCTTTCTGCAGCTATCAGTACCTCTGGGCCTTTCAGCAGAATATTTGCCCAGGATTCCAGAAGCATGATTCCAGAGGCAGGATTCTGAGGAGGCCCATGGACACCCCAGAAGGTGTGGGGCAGTCAGGGAGGGCTGGGATGTTGGGGGACGGGATGTTGGGGGACGGGTTGAGATGTCGGGGGGGAGGGGTCGGCTTGTCGGGTGGAGGGGCGGGGAACGGGTTGCCGCAGCTAGTCAACCGCTCAGGTCGAGGTTCCAGTGGAAAGCACAGCCTCTCCCCTTCCGGTACCCCAGGAATCCGGCCTCGGTGGGAACAGGACGCATTGCGCCAGAAGCTAATTCTTTTCACCCATTTTCCATGCTCATCATCAAGACAGCTATTAGTTCCACAATTCCAGGAAATGAAAGACTCAGTTACCATTTGACAAAGGAGTTGATGCTCTTGGATCGGATTGGGATGAGATTCCGTGCTTCCTTTAGCCAGATGTGCACCTCTGCGGTGGGAGGCATGTCCCGATCTAAAGCAGGATATCGGAGCATCAGATACAGCTTTACCCCCACCACCAACCGCCTCACCCCACCCCCTCATCCCCAACCTCACCCCCACCCCCTCACCCCACCATCACCAACCCCATACCCTACATTCTGAGTGACAGCTTCACCCCTTCCTCACCCCACTTCACCCAAGGAATAGTAATACAACAACTTTCATTTATATAGCGCCTTTAACGTAGTAAAATGTCCCAAAGCGCTTCACAGGAGCGTAAATCAATCAAAATTTGACACCAAGCCACATAAGGAGATATTAGGACAGGTGAGATGTAGGTTTTAAGGAGCGTCTTAAAGGAGGAGAGAGAGGTAGAGAGGCGAAGAGGCTTAGGAAGGGAATTTCAGAGCTTAGGGCCTAGACGGCTGAAAGAATGGCCGCCAATGGTGGGGCGAAGGAAGGGAAGATGCACAAGAGGCCAGAATTGGAGGAGCTCAGAGTTCTCAGAGTGTTGTAGGGCTGGAGGAGGTTACAGAGATAGGGAGGAGTGAGGCCATGGAAAGATTTGAACACGAGGATGAGAATTTTAAAATCAAGGTGTTGCTGGACCGGGAGCCAGTGAAAGTCAGCGAGCACATGGGTGATGGGTGAACGGGACTTGGTGAAAGGAAACTAGACAAGTACATGAGAGAAAACAGATTAGAAAGATATGCAGAAAGGCTGAAATGAGGCAGATGGAATGGGAGGAGACTCATGTGGAGTATAAACACCAGCACAGTCTAGTTGGGCCGAATGGCCTGTTTCTGTGCTGTATATTCTATGTAATTCGATGTAACCAAAGGTATTAAGGGATATGGGGCAAAGGCGGATATATCGAGTCAGGTCACAGATCAGCTATGATCTCATTGAATGGTGGAACAGGCTTGAGACGGTAAATGGCCTCCTCCTGTTCCTAGGTTCCTATCCTATGTAACGGGACTTGGTGCAAGTTAGGATACGGGCAGCAGAGTTTTGGATGAGCTGAAGTTTATGGAGGGTGGAAGATGGGAGGCCAGCCAGCAGAGCGTTGGAATAGTCGAGTCTGGAGGTAACAAAAGCATAGATGAGGGTTTCAGCAGCAGATGAGCTGATGCAGGGATGGAGATGGGCGATGCTACGGAGGTGGAAGTCGGCGGTATTGGTGATGGAGCAGATATGGGGTCGGAAGCTCAGCTCGAGTAAACAAAAAATGGCAAAGAAGCAGAGGTCTCAAAAATCTCATGCGAACAAGTTACACTGCATAGTCCAGGGAGTGCTCCCAGCGGACCCCTTGCACCTGACATGTGCCCCTTGCACCTCCAGTGTGCCCCAGATTGAGAATTGGTTAATGGACAGCAAACAGAGAGTAGGAATAAACGGGTCATTTTCGGGTTGGCAGGTTGTAACTAGTGGGGCGCCGCAAGGATCAGTGCTTGGACTTCAGCTATTTACAATCTGTATCAATGACTTAGATGAGGGGACCAAGTGTAATGTATCCAAGTTTGTTGATGATACCAAGCTAGGTGGGAAAGCTAGCTGTGAGGAGGACACAAAGAGGCTGCAAAGGGATATAGACCGGTTAAGTGAGTGGGCAAGAATGTGGCAGATGGAGTATAATGTGGGAATATGTGAAATTATCCACTTCAGTAGGAAGAATAGAAAAGCAGATTTTTTAAAAAAAAGGTGAGAGACTAGTAAATGTTGGTATGCAGAGGGTTTTGGGTGTCCTTCTAAATGAATCACAGAAAGTTAACATGCAGGTACAGCAAGCAATTAGAAGGCAAATGGGTATGCTAGCCTTTATTGCAAGGGGGTTGGAGTATGAGAGTAAGGAAGTCTTGCTGCAATTGTATAGGGCTTTGGTGAAACCACACCTGGAGTACTGTGTACAGTTTTGGTCTCCTTACCTAAGGAAAGATATACTTGTCTAAGAGGGGGTGCAACTAATGTTCACTAGATTGATTCCTGGGATGAGAGGGTTGATCTACGAGGAGAGATTGAGTAGAATGGGTCTATACTCTCTGGAGTTTCGAAAAATGAGAGGTGATCTCATTGAAACATATAAAATTCTTAGAGGGCTTGACAGGGTAGATGCTGAGAGGCTGTTTCCCCTGGCTGGAGAGTCTAGAACTAGGGGTCATAATCTCAGGATATGGTGTCAACCATTTAGGACTGAGATGAGGAGAAATTTCTTCACTCAGGAGGGTTGTGAATCTTTGGAATTCGCTGCCCCAGAGGGCTGTGGATACTCAGTCATTGAGTATATTCAAGACTGAGATTGATAGATTTTTGGACTCTAAGAGAATCAAGGGATATGGGGATAGGGCGGGAAAGTGGAGTTAAGGTATAAGATCAGCCATGATCTTATTGAATGGCAGAGCAGGCTCGAGGGGATGTATGGCCTACTCCTGCTCCTATTTCTTATGTTCTTATGACTGTGATTGGAATGTGTTGCTGAGGGTGCAATTGAACCTACCGTGTGATCCTGCTGGGATGAATTTCAGCGACAAGGATAGCCGACCTTTGCTCTGGATCGTGTTTGGTGGAGCAGCAATCTGCACAAGAGTAGATTCACACACTTTAGTTCCACATCCCTTGCTGGTTACACTTCACACACAGTATGGGAAAGGCCTGGTATTGGTTATGATGTATAATGACTGATTTCACGAAATGTGATGGTAGATAGATGTGAATGTGGATAGCAGTTCAGTGATGGATATTGTGACAGGAAGCAGGAGCCCATTGGGTTCTCTCCATAGGTTAGTGGAGATGAGCTAAGCTGTCACCTGTTCGATTGCCTAGTAGGTCATCTGTAAACTTGGCCGCTGCAGAAGGATGATGGGAAATTTGACAAAGCGAAAATGGAAGGATTCCCATCAAAATCCGTGGAAAGGAAAATTCAGGACAATATTGACCCATTTACTGAATATTTTTATCCAATTGAGGGCTGTTGTCAGTAAGCGATTTATTCATATGGACATTGAGGGGATTAGATTATAAAACCACAGGATTACATATGGGTTCTGACAAAAAGTCATTGACCTGAAACGTTAACTATGTTTCTCTCTCCGCAGATGCTGCCTGACCTGCTGAGTGTTACCAGCAGAGGGAGCGGGATATTCAAATACCAAAAATCTGGACTGAGAGAGGGGGAGTGGGGTATTTAAATACTGAGGGGGCTAAATTCGGTTGATTTGCGCCTCCCGTTAGCGCTAACGGGGCGCAAATCAACTAGCACCTGGGCGCGGCGCCGCTGACGCCTCCCGCATAATTCAGCAGGAGGTTAGTGGCGGTGCTAACCGTTAGTGCCGTGCAGCGATGACGTCATCGCCGTGCGCAGCGCCCTGGCTGTAATATTGGGTGGCATCCCCCGGCATACTGCTGGACGCTATGTCCGCCGGGGTCAGGGGGGCCTACCTGCAGCCGGGGCGGCGCTAGTTAAATGGAAGGTGGCGGGCGGCCATTTTTGTTGCTGGTAGCCTGCCAGCACCTGCCCCCATTTGCTGTCCCCAGCCCCTGTGAAGCCCCCCCCTCCCCCCCCCCCGCGGAGTGCCGGCTGCTCTCCGTGAGCCCGGCACTCCTCTTGAGTGCCGGGCTCGTTTGCCGGCACTCCCGATCCCTGGTGGCCCAGCTGGGTGCCGGGACGCGCTGCGCCAGGCCCCTCCCCTTTAATAAGGGGAGGTAGGCCTGCAGTAACGCGGCACGTAGCGCCGCAATATTGGCTCGCAGCGCCACAAGAGGGACGTGGGGCGCTTCCAGTAGCGCCCCTCCTCCCTCTCGGAGCGCTACCTGGGAAAATCGGCCGCGGGGGTGCTAACATTTTTAAATTAGCGCCCCAGTGAAGGTAGTACCACCCAATTTTTACCCCTGAGAGTCTGGACAGAGAGAGAGAGACCAGGGTATTTAAATATTTTTACCCCTGAGAGTCTGGACACAGAGGGAGTGAGGTATTTTGGTAGGAAGAATGAGGAGAGACAATATAAACTAAATGGTACAATTTTAAAGGGGGTGTAGGAACAGAGAGGCCTGGGGGTTTGTGTACATAAATCTTTGAAGGTGGCAGGACAAGTTGATAAGGCTGTTAAAAAAATGCATACAGGATCATTGACTTTATAATTAGAGGCATTGAATACAAAAGCAAGGAAGTTATGCTAAACCTTTATAAATCACTGTTGGGCCTCAGCTGGAGTATTATGTCCAATTCTGGGCACCAAACTTTAGGAAGGATGCCAAGGCCTTGGAGAAGGTGCAGAAGAGATTTACTAGAATGGTACCAGGGATGAGGGACTTCAATTATGTGGAGAAGCTGGAGTTGCTCTCCTTAGAACTGAGAAGGTTAAGGGGAGATTTAATAGAGGTGTTCAAAAATATGAGGGGTGTTGATAAAGTAGATAGGGAGAAACTGTTTCAAGTGGTAGGAGGGTCTATAACTAGAGGACACAGATTTAAGGTAATTGGCAAAAGAACCAGAAGGGAGATGAGGAGTTTTTTTTTTACACAGCGAATTGTTATGATCTGGAATGCACTGCCTGAAAGGGTGGTGGAAGCAGATTCAATAATAATTTTCAAAATGAAATTGGATAAATACTTGAAGTGGAAAAATTTGCTGGGCAATGGGGAAAGAGCAGGCAAGTGGGGCTAATTAGATTGCTCTTTCAAAGAGTTGCATGGGCATGATGGGCTGAATAGCCTCCTTCTGTGCCGTATGATTCTATGATTTAAATACTACGAGCCTTGGACACTGAGTGGAGCGGGGTATTTAAATACTGAAACCTCTCCCCATGGATTTTACTGCATTTACTGTGTTTACCATGTGATGAAGCAGCAGAACGTTTGATGGTGGCAAAATGGAGATGGTGCAGAATGAGGTGATAGTGAGGTCGATGGCCCTGCCTCCACTCTGGGACCCTCCTGATAGGGCAACAGTGCAGCATTGCCTGTTGGGACACAGTGTAGATGTCGGTCGCTGGACGCCAACCCAAGGTGCACATTTGTCTGACAATGTGGTCGGGACAGTATCAGGGGATGGGCATAGATTGCAGTCTGACCCGCCTGGCATCCTCCTCTTGCTCATGCTCTTTTTCACCAGAAGTAATGGGGAATTCCCATTGGAAAACCCATTCTCCTAATATCATAAACATACCAAAATAATGTCAGTGCCAGAACACTTGGCAAAAGCTTCCCGAGTGGAAACACATGAAAACGATTCAGAAATAGCCTCAAAATGTTCCTACAAATCTAAGTATCAGCTCTTAGAATGCACTTCAATAAACAGCCCGCCTGTAGCCCCAGACCCCTTTTATAGGGGTGAGTAGATACCTAAGGGCAATACCAGCATAAACACTGGGAAATTATGTGTACACCTGAGGGTGAGGCGAATCTATGAAACATAATGGGCTGGATTTTCCAAGCCC
This sequence comes from Squalus acanthias, assembly GCA_030390025.1. Taxonomy (NCBI): domain Eukaryota; kingdom Metazoa; phylum Chordata; class Chondrichthyes; order Squaliformes; family Squalidae; genus Squalus; species Squalus acanthias. The sequence goes on from CM059440.1 coordinate 66,235,041, forward strand.
TGAGGAGGCGGACATGGAGGTGGGACAGCCCGTAAAATCGGAGAAAGAGGGGGCGGATGGCAAATGCGCCCCCATCCCGCCTCCGTGCCCACTTGCCAGGAGGTGGGAAGATGTGCTGCTTCGGGTCCCGTCTCCTGGAGGCGGGAAAGGCTTTTAATCCTTTTAACTGCCTGTTAACAGGTAGTTAACAGGCAGAAAAAAAGGATTAGTGCCATTTTACCTTCACAGGTGAAGGCTTCCTGACCTCGGAGAACCCCGCCGGGTTGGAGGAGACATGGAGGAGGTCTGCGGTGGTCGGAGGCACCTGGAAGTAAGGTGTAGAGGTGAGTGATGGGTGCAAGTGTGGAGTGGTAAGTATGCAAGGTGAGTGATTAGTTTAAAAAAGTGTTTACTTACCTTTTTCCTTCTCTAGCCTTTAGCCGCGGTGGATCGGGAGAGCGGACATCCACCTTGTCAATTTCAGGTAATGGCTGATGGACCCTCCGATCCATCAGACATCTTAAATTTACTAATTTTCAATGTTTGATGAGTCCTCACCACAGAGACTCATCAACCTAAAGAGAATGTCAGTGTTTGACAGCTTCACAGAGCTGTCAAACGCTGTCATTTCTTCTTTCAAGAAGTCTTGACAGATAGCACGTCTGACGTTGACGTGATCTGTCAGTGACTTCTTCCCTAATTGGCCTGCTGAGCCCGCAGGGCGGGCTTAACAAGCTCAATCAGGGGAAAATTCCTCTGAATGGTCAGGCGAGGATAGAGGCGGGACATTGACACGACAAGCAGCAGTCCCGCCTCCAACTCGCCTCCATTCACAAAATCCAGCCCGATGGGTTAGTTCACAGGCTGATGCTTTAAACTAAACACCAGGATAGCTGGCGGTTAAATCATATGAAACAGTAGATTTCTGACGAATTGCTTGCAACCTTTGGTTACATGGAGAATCTTGTTCCTAACTTTGCTATTCCAGCTAGGATTTTAAGTAATCCTGTATCTTTTTCCGTCATGTGTTTCTGTGTTAGAAGCACAGTTCTGACTAGACTGGAATGGAGTTTAAGTTGGAGGTGATTCCAGCATTACTTGTGACAATAAAAAACAAATTGTTTTTGCAAGATGGGTATACAGCTAGATTATTTGACTTATTCTCTCAGTGTTAGAGACAACAACATATATATTTTCAATGTACTTCGGTGAACTTATAGTGAGAGAGAGAGACTGTATTTGGGTGAACTTCTAGAGCGAGACTGAGCAGCATCAGGTACATTGCAATGGGTTTTTACATCGCCATTGCCTCCCTCGCTCCCCATTCTCCGCTCTACTCACTGTGGCGTATTCAGATTAGAAACGCAGGAAATCAGGAGTCAGTGATCGGCACGATTGAGTGCTCGATGGCGGAAGGTAGTGTCTGTCACCAATCTCACCATTGAAGGAAAATCTGGGCCATTTATAATTAACTGAAAACTAGTGGCTGTCTCTGTGCCACAAACCCAACCGATGAACTGGACAAGTCACTAAATAGGCGTAAATCGAGCATCATAGCTATTTTCCCAATTAGTTACATCCACTTTATGCCCTTTAACTGATTGGAAAATCTTCGCTAATGTGTGCAAGAATATCATGGGGCCAAGAATATCACAGTGGAATACAAACAGTAACGGCTGCACAATGTGCGGTCTCAGCATCAGTCATCATCAGGATACCCCATGACGGTGGACATCATGCTTGGTCTGTTGGAAGGAGCAGTTTTTTTGGGGTGAATGGCCTTTCTCAGTCCTTATGTTGTAAATATAACTGCATACACAGGCAATGGGACAGTATGTGGCAGGTAAATGTGTGCAGGACAGTCACAATATCTTACCCGTGGCTGTAGGATGTAGGATGTAGGCTTGATGTTGTTCCAATCCCATGATTCTAGTGGGAGCTCCACCTCTCCCAGGAAGAGATTGTGCCCAAAGTGATCACTGTGCCACACAGAGAGGCTCAGAGTCCGACTCTGCAACTCATCTTTCACCAATTTGTACTTTAGCAAAAAAGAAAGTTATGAGCAGAGGGTGAGTGAATGCATTGCCCCAATATCAGCCACAGTGCAATAGTTAGTAAACAGATGCAACACAGTTAGAATGGATCGATGAAAACCGTACCCAGAGTTGTGGAGGAACTGTATGCCTGTGTGTGTGTGGTTATAGAAGCTGCGTACTCATGTCCCTGGATGTGTCAGGGTTTGTGTTTATGCATTGGTATCAAGGTATATATGGTGTATGCTGGGTATATGTGGTGTATGTATGTGTGTGTCAAAGTATATGTGGAGTTTGTATACATGGGTGTCAAGCAATGTTCCCGCTAAGCTGCGCGGCTGCATGCAGTCTGGAGGTCCCGCGCAGGCCGCTCACCGTTTTTTCAATAGAAATAACCGCAAATGCGCAAAAAATTGAATGGACCGTGCAGCCAGTTAAAGGGCCCGTGCCCCCCCCCAAAAAATTACAGGGAACATTGATGTCAAGGTATATATGATGTATATGTCGGTGTGTCAGTGTATATATAATGTATATGTTGGGTGGGTCAGTGTATATATAATGTATATGTCGGGTGTGTCACTGTGTATGTCGATGTGCCAGTGTATAGGTCAGGTGTGTCAGTGTATATATGATGTATATGTTGGGTGGGTCAGTGTATATATGATGTATATGTTGGGGGTGTCAGTGTACATACATTTTACTGACAGGTGGATACATTTTACTGACAGGTGGATACAGATAAAGATCCAATAACCGATCTCACCGTTAACCGCTCGTTAAATGAAGGATTCAGGGTTTTCTTCCTCACCGAGGTTTTACGCTTACTTCGAGATGATTTGTCTGGGAGAAGATAAGTCTTCACATAGCTGTTGAAGAGTCAAGTTAGTAAAATCACCCAGTACCTCATCAGGAAACATTTTAATCAAAATAAAGCACTGTGTCTGAGACATTGTTTGACATGCACATGCACACACACACGCACACACACACACACACAGTGATACTAGGAACCCCTCATACTCGCTCAGGGACACACACATACTCAGGGACATACACACACAGGGACACACACACACACACACACACACACAAAGGGACACACACACTGGGCAATCTCCGAACTGAATCACAGTTCCACCTGTCTGGCCATGTGCTGGAATGGACACCACCATCTCACCACTAACAGCTGGGCTTCCATCTGCTGCATGTCAATAAATTTGTGTCAAAAATCACATTTCACTAAAGACTTTGTACTTACGGGTCAGAACGATTTTTCTTGGCTTCGGCTAGATCATCACATTGCACTACAAGAATGTGGAACTCACTACTGTTCTCATCATAATGCAGTGAGAAAGTGACACTGCCTCTCACATCGACACATCCAAAATCAGCATTGCTGTACAAGCTCATCAAACTGCCACTGAGCTATGGAACAGAACACAAAAGTATCAGTTAGTGATGTGTCTGCTCTCTGAGTTGCATTGCTTGTCAGAGAGATTGACGCAGTCTAATGGACCCCATTAACCCCACTGTGTGAACAGTCACACTTACTGCAAACCAGGAGCTACAAATTTTCTACTGACTTAAAATAATTACTATATCCCATCTTACACAAGATCAGGTTCAGGCACCAGTGAGGTGCAAAACCTGATGTCCACAGGCAGAAAGTCAATGTGAAGTAGGCGTGAAATTGACCAGGTGGGCTTTACACCAGCTGACCCCCTTGCTGACCCCCCTAACCCGACCCCCCAGGCTAAACTCCCCCACGCTGATCACCCCCCCACACAGCATGACATGCCGTGGAATGAGTAAGAATAGCAGGTGTCTGACCAACGAACTGCTCCTTGTCTGAAGTGTGACATTGAGAGCGACATTAAATCACTGGTCTTCTCTGAATCCGAAGATGCCATTGGACTGCATGATTCCTTACAGCAAGTATCTGGCTCAGTTTTCACTCACGCCTCGGAGTCAGATGAATGTGGGTTCAAACCCCAGTCTAGGACTTGAGGCCACAATGCTGCATTGTCAAACGTGCCTACTTTTAGATGAGACGTTAAACTGCCTGTTAAGTGGATGTAACTATTCATAGAAGAGCAGGGAGTTCTTTTTTGTGTTCTGGCCAACATTCATCCCTCAACAAACACCGCCAAAACAGATTATCTGGTTATTCATTTAATTTGCTGTCCTGGGATCTTGCTGTGCACATATTGGTTGCCACATTTGCCTATATAACAATAGTGACTAAACTTCAAAAGTAATTTGTTGGCTGCCAAGCCCTTTGGGAGATCCTGGGGATGCGAAAGACCCTTTACAAATGCAAGTTCTTTCTTGTTTACCTTCATATTGGGCTTCGTAAATATTATCATCACGAGAATGATGACAACATTGGTATGAAATAGTGACTGAAAGTGTGGTGGAGGAGCAGGTGAGATGCAAATCTCATACAGATTTGTCTTCTAGTTATACGGTAAAACCAACAGGCAGTGCGAATACAGCTCATTCACGCTGCTCGATACCTTGAAAGAAAAGGATCAATACCGGATGAGAAAGCCATTGAGGATTTTACAGAGATCTGCTTGGTTCACATGGAGTTAGGAAGAGAGGAAAGTTCATGATTGAGACAGGCAATGGCACTGCATCTGGCAGCACCCGGTTTCATGGGCGGAATGGTCTCTTTTCATTCCAAAATCATAAGACAATCAAGCAGAGTCAACATGGTTTTATGAAAGGGAAATCGTGTTTGACAAATTGCTAGAGTTCTTTGAGGATGTAACAAACAGGGTGGATAAAGGGGAACCAGTAGTTGTAGTGTATTTGGATTTCCAGAAGGCATTCGATAAGGTGCCACATAAAAGGTTACTGCACAAGATGAGAGCGCACGGGGTTGGGGGTAATATATTAGCACGGATAGGGGATTGGCTAACTAACAGAAAACAGAGAGTCGGGATAAATGGGTCATTTTCCAGTTGGCAATCAGTAACTAGTGGGGTGCCACAGGGATCAGTGCTGGGGCCTCAACTATTTACAATCTATATTAATGACTTGGATGAAGGGACCAAGTGTACTGTAGCCAAATTTGCTGATGATACAAAGATAGGTGGGTTAGCAAGTTGTGAGGAGGACACAAAGAGCCTGCAAAGGGATATAGATAGGTTAAGTGTGTGTGCAAAAATTTGGCAGATGGAGTATAATGTGGGAAAATGTGAGGAAGGAAGAATGATAAAGCAAATTATTATTTAAATGGAGTGCGACTACAAAATGCTGCGGTACAAAGGGATCTGGGGGTCCTAGTACATGTAACACAAAAAGTTAGCATGCAGGTACAGCAAGTAATTAGGAAGGATAATGGAATGTTGGCCTTTATTGCAAGGGGTATGGAGTATAAAAGTAGGGAAGTTTTGATGCAACTTTACAGGGCGCTGGTGAGACCGCACCTGGAGTACTGTGTACAGTTTTGATCTCCATATTTAAGGAAGGATATACTTGCATTGGAGGCAATGCAGAGAAGGTTCACTAGGTTGATTCCTGGGATGAAGGGGTTGACATATGACAAAAAGTTGTGCATGTTGGGCCTATACTCATTAGAGTTTAGAAGAATGAAAGGTGATCTTATTAAAACATATAGGGGGAAAAATTCAGTTGGTTTGCGCCTCCCGTTAGCGCCTTAAGAGGGTGCTAATGGGGCGCAAAGCAACTAGCGCCCGGGTGCGGCGCCGCCCACGCCTCCCGCGAAATTCAGCGGGAGGTTAGCGGCGGTGCTGCGCCGCTGGCGATGACGTCATCGCCGTGCGCAGCGCCCCGCTCGCACTCCGGCCGCGATCTTCGGTAGCGCCCCTTGACTTACCACCGGACGCTATGTCCGACGGGGTCAGGGGGGCCTACCTGCGGCCGGGGCGGCACTAGTTAAAGGGGAGGTGGCGGGCGGCTATTTTTGTTGCTGGCCGCCTGCCAGCACCTGCTCCCGTTGCTGTCCGCGGCCCCCGTGAAGCCCCCCCGCGAAGTGCCGGCTGCACTCCAAGAGCCCGGCACTTCTCTTGAGTGCCGGGCTCTTTTGCCGGCACTCCCGATCCCCGGGGGCCCAGCTGGGCCCTGGTTCGCGCTGCGCAAGGCCCCTCCCCTTTAAGAAGGGGAGGAAGGCCTGCAATACCGCGGTGCGATGTGCCGCAGCGCCTGGCGCTGCAGCAAGTAGCGCCATGATATTGACTCGCAGCGCCCCAAGAGGGATGCGGGGCGCTTCCAGTAGTGCCCCGCTTCCCTCTTGGGGCGCAACCACTCAATTTCTGGCGCGGGGGCGCTAATTTTTATGGGGTGCTAAAAGTAGCGCCCCGGCGACGTTAGCGCCCCAAAGTGGGCGTGACTCAATTTTTCCCCCATAAGATTCTGAGGGGGATTGACAGGGTGGATGCTGAGAGGATGCTTCCCCTAGTGGGGGTATCTAGAACTAGGGGGCATAGTTTCAGAATAAGGGGTCGTCCATTTAAGACGGAGATGAGGAGGAATTTCTTCTCTCAGAGGGTCATGAATCTTTGGAATTCTGTACCCCAAAGAGCTGTGGAGGCGGAGTCATTGAATATATTCCAGGCGGAGATTGACAGACATTTGAACTACAAGGGAGTCAAGGGGTATGGGGAGAGAGTGGGAAAGTGGTGTTGAGGCCAAGATTGGATCAGCCATGATCTTATTGAATGGTGGGGCAGGCTCGAGGGGTCGAATGGCCTACTTCTGCTCCTGTTTCCTGTTTCTTATGTTCTTAAGCTTTCTCATGCTGTCCTTGAGTACACACAGCCAACACGACCCTTGTGTTAATAATGTGTTCTGCAAACCAATTGCAACTAATTGTGAACCTTCGAAAGTTAGAGAAGAACTGTTATGATAGTCAGCTTTGCTCTGTTAACAAATCAGGATGTGCAATGTGGGCAGAATAACTTCAGTTCAATAGCGACTGATTGTAATGCGACCTCGCTGCTCATCACCAATTCTCTGCCCAACTGCTGCTTTCTGTGAGACTGGCAGATATTATACAGAGTGTCACTCCTGCTAAATATGTAACTGGGGCAAAACACAGAACTGTGTCACAGAGAAAGGTGTCCCGAACAGCAGAAACATCTGTGCATTTATTCTTCCAACATCTTTGGTTATTTAGGATGCTGTCTAAAATGTAGCAATTAAATTAATAGCAAATCCCAGTACACACAGCAGCGATTCTAACCCAGTACATCCCAGTACACACAGCAGAGATTGGACCACACAGCAGGGATTGGAACCCATCACATCCCAGTACACACAGCAGGGATTGGAACCCATCACATCCCAGTACACACAGCAGGGATTGGAACCCATCACATCCCAGTACACACAGCAGAGATTGGACCACACAGCAGGGATTGGAACCCATCACATCCCAGTACACACAGCAGGGATTGGAACCCATCACATCCCAGTACACACAGCAGGGATTGGAAGCCATTATATCCCAGTGCACACAGGAAGGGAAACCAACACATCTCAGTACACACCCAGCAGGGGATTTAGAACTCAGCACATTTCAGTACTCACAGCAGGGGATTGGAAACTGGACAGCGAGCTGTTAACATCCACATCTTTAGTTGGCACGCTGGACACACCACTGTGCTGGGAGCAGGAGTCACCATCGATCTCATCATCACTCTGCAGTTGACAAGAAAATAACTAATCAGGGCATGAAACTGGCCAGCAACAAACCCAATCTGAACCGGCGCCTCAACGCAGCACCCCAACACCATCAGTACCCAGTCTCAACCATAACAGCACCGAACCCTGACCTCGGGGGCACTGAGCCCCGACCCAGCATCACTAGCAACACCCTGGCCAGTGTCACTGAATCCCTCTCAACATCACTGGACTATTGGTTGGTTACTCTCCAATCCAACTATCCAGGCCAGTACGAAGCGAATCCATGCAATGAGTAGGCGATAAATAATTCAGTTTGTGTGACATGTGTGCAAGGGTTGAGAGCTGTGTTGTGCCCCATACCTGCACTGTAATAACTGGCATCGATGGGCTGCCCTCTTCAGTCCTCAATAAGTCATCATCCACGGCAACTGGAGCACAAACTAGAGGTTACAAATTAATCAACATTATCATAAAATATAAATCGAACTGATCAGACAGTATAAATCTGTCTCTGTATTGGCTTAAGGAATCGGAGAATGGGACGAGGATTGGAGAACGGGGCGAGGGATCGGCAGTGTGTGTAAAGACCCTTACTTTGCCTCCCCTGTACAGGCAAGTTGAAGTCTGCCTGCTTGACACCTGAATCTGTCATCCCGCCGACTGTGCGGATTTGCATCAAGTGTCGGTCTGAGGACAGTCTGAAATCGGAGAAAGTCTCAATGTTGGCCCTGCACCTGCAGCAGTTCCCCCCCCGCCCCCCACCACAGAGGGCCTGGGAGACCAGCCCCCCAGAGGGCCCTGGACCCCCTCCTTTCCCCCCCACAAGGCCTGGGACCCCCCCACCTCACAGGGCCCAGGACACCCCCCCCCCACCCCACAGGGCTTTGGACGCCATCCCTCCCCCCTCAGGGCCTGGGACCCCACCCCCTGCAGACTGTGTGTTTGCAGGAAGGTAAAGAGTTTACAAGAGAAGCAAAAATATTTGCTTTATCAGAAAAGCCAAACCACACACCGACCCTTCAACTCCAGCCTGCAATCCTCAAAGCTAACCTTCAACCCCGACCCCCAATACGACATTCACCTCCACCCACAACCCTTGTCCTGAACTCTGCCCACGACCCTCGACCCCGCCTGAGCCCCCGACCCTACCTTTTGATTCAGGGGCCATGTCGTCATTTCTCTGGGTCTAAAAGAGAAAATCTAAATATTAGACAGGAAAAGATCAACAGCAGTTTGGGAGAAACTTTAACGAGCTTTAGTTAAAAGTTACATAATGAATTCTCTTCTCAGATGTTATGTCCCAAATACAAAGCAAGAATATAATCCACCCCCTCCTGTACACGCTGAGAAATATTCACCCCGTCACTTCAACACAGACACACAGGAGCCACACGAGATCCAAGAAACAAATATTCATTGAACTTTCTTCACTCACTCAAGATTTCCATCTCCTACAGAATTCTGATTTGCGTTCAGTTTGTAGGTTAGATTTACCTCCCATGAATCACTGCACCCACCATTTTACTAACCTGAGCCTTAATTGTGGCCTTGCTGTGCAGTGTCTCTCTCAGAGAGACTAAGGGGAGAAGGGTGAGGGGGAGACTTGGGGTAGAGGGGGGAGGAGAAAGGGTGACACTTGGTTAATCAGAGACAGTCAGCATGGATTTGTAAAGGGCAAGTTGCGTTTAACTATTTTTATTGAATTTTAAATTGCAGTATGTAGATAAGGGGATGCAGTGCAAACTGTATACGCTGATTTTTCAGGAGATGTTTGAAAAGGTGCCACGTAAGAGACTCATTACAAAAATTAAAGCACTTTAAAGTATAAAGGGAAGGTAGCTGGCATGGATAGAGGGATGTCCGAGGGCAGAAAGCAGAGTCAGGATAACTGGGTGTTTTCGGGTTGGCAGAATGTGAGTACTGGTGTGGTTAGGGATCGACAAAAGAGGAATGAAATTGAAGTTTGCTGATGATACCAGAGTGCAGGGTGAATTGTGAGGAGGAATCAGGAGATTACAGGAACACAGACTGGTTCGGAGAGTGGTCAGATTGGTGCAATGCAGAGAAACGGGATGACCTCATACTTCTTCACATTGAACTCCATCGGCCACAGTTTTGCTTACTCATTTAATCTATCAATGTCCCTTTGCAATTTTCTGCTCCCATCTACACTATTTACATTACATACATAGAATTACATACAATATACAGCACTGAAACAGGCCATTCGGCCCAACTAGTCTGTGCTGGTGTTTATACTCCAAACAAGTCTCCTCCTATTCTATCTACCTCATCTCAGCCTTTCAGCATATCTTTCTATTCCCCTTTCTCTCATGTACTCGTCTAGTTTCCTTTTGAAACCATCTAAACTATTTGCCTCAACCATTTTCTGTGGTAGCGAGTTCCACACTCTAATCACTCTCTGAGTAAAGAAATTTCTCCTCATTTCCCTTTTGGATTTATTAGTAACTGTCTTGTATTTATGGCCCCTAGTTTTGGATTCTTCCACAAGTGGAAACATTCTCTTCACATCTACCATGCCCAACCCATTCATAATTTTAAAGACCTCTATCAGATCTCCTCCAAATCTTCTCTTTTTGAAAGCCCCAACTTGTTGAATATTTCCCGATAGCTGTAATCTCTCAGTTCTGGTACCATCCTTGTAAATCTTTTTTGAACATTCTCCAATGCTTCTATGTCCTTTTTATAGTATGGAGACCAGAACTGTGCACAGTACTCCAAGTACGGCCTGACCAGGATCCTATACAAGTTTAATAAAACTTCACTACTTTTGACTTCTATACCCCTAAAAATAAATCCCAGTGCTTTGTTAGCATTTTTAATTACTTTGCTGACCTGCGATGCTGCTTTTAATGATTTGTTCACCTGTATCCCTAGATCCCTTTGCTCTTCTACTCCATTCAGTTTCTTATTTTCTAAGGTGTAGGTGATGTTTCTGTTTTTCCTACCACAGTGCATCACCTCACATTTATCTATGTTAAAGTTAATTTGCCACTTAACTGCCCAGACTGCAAGTTTTCTAACGTCTTCTTATATTATGTTGCATTCTTCCTCAGTGTTAGCTATACCCGCAGTTTGGTGTCATTTGCAAATTTTGATAGAGTTACTTATTCCTAAATCCAGATCACTAATGTAAATTATGACTAACAGTGGTCCCAGCACTGATCTTTGTGGAACACCGCTTTCTACCTTCTTCAAATCTGAATAACTACCCTTTACTCCTACTCTCTGCTTTCTATTTTTTTTTAGCCAATTTGCTATTCTTTCAGCTATTTATCCCCTGACTCCACATGCCCTAACCTTTGTCATGAGACTACTGTGTGGTGCCTTTTGAAATTCCAGGTATATGACATCTACTGCATTACCCTTATCTACTCTTTCCGTTACCTCTTCAAAGAATTCTATCAGGTTAGTTAAGCATAACTTAGCCTTTCGGAATCCATGCTGGCTATTTTTTATTATATTTTCTGTATCTAGATGCTCTTCTATCACTTCTTTTAGTATAAATTCCAGTATCTTTCCTATCATGGACGTTAAGCAGACTGATCTATAGTTCCCAGATTTTGTTCTATCTCCCTTTTTGTATATAGGAACAACATTAGCTGTCCGCCAGTCCTCTTGCACGACCTCCCTTTTCTATGGAACTTTTGTATATATAAACTAGTCCCTCTGCTATCTCCTCTCTACTTACCTTGAGTATGCGTTGGTGCACACCATCTGGACCTGGGGTTTTATCTTCTTTTAGTTTGTCAATTATTTTCTCCCTTTCTATCCCAACTGTATTAATATCCTTTTTAAGCTCATCCTCTCGTGAAGTGTCTATTTTGTTATAGAAACATAGAAACATAGAAACTAGGAGCAGGAGTAGGCCATTCGGCCCGTCGAGCCTGCTCCACCATTCAATACGATCATGGCTGATCATCCAAATCCAGTACCCTGTCCCTGCTTTCTCACACAGAATCCCCATCTTCTTTACTAAAAACTGAGGCGAAGTAGTTATTCAATACTTCTTCCATCTCTCTGTCATTACCTGTGAATTTATCTTGCGCATCCTTTAGTGCTCCTATCCCTACCTTAATTAACATATCTATAGAACACTTTAGTTTTTTTTATATATTCCTTGATAATTTGATTTTGTAATTTCTTTTTCCATCCTGATGGTTTTTTTAAACTTCTCTCCTAAGTTCTTCGTATTCCCTTTTGTTCGCCTCTCTTTTAGTATCTAAATACTTCTTATATGTCTTTTTCTTTAGTTTCAATTTTCCCTTTAATTCTTTATTCATCTATGGTGCCCCATAATTAGCTTGCTTGTTTTTGACTTTCAGTGGAATACATTTCTCTTGCACTTTATTGATTACCCTTCTAAAGATTTCCCACTGTTTTTCTGTCTTTGTTGTTCAAGATTTTCTCTCAGTTTACATTCTTTAGTTCCACCCTAATTTCCTTATAATTTTCTCTTTTCCAATCTATTAACTTAGTCTTAGTCCTACTTCTCTCACTCTCGATCCTAATCTTGAACCTTACTATGTTGTGATCACTACTACTAAGATGGTCTCCTACTCTTACTTCTCCTATCTGTTCTGGTTCATTACCCAATACAAGATCCAGCAGTGAATCTTTCCTTGTTAGACTTCATAAGTACTGAGTGAGAAAGAAGTCCTGTATACACTGTCAAAACACAATTCCCCTTTCTCCTTTCGCTATTTCTTCCTGCCAGTTTATTTGGAGGTAGATGAAGTCTTCCATGATTATTATTCTATGCCTGCTACTCACCTCATAGATTTGCCTACATATTTTCCACCAATTCCCTTCCACTATTTGGTGGTCTATTGTATACCCCTATTAGGGTGATGGATCCCTTCTTATCTTTTAACTCAATCCATATGGATTCTGTACCTATCTTACTGCTAGTTATTTTCTTTTTTTCTACTCCACTCTTCCCCCTCCGATCCACTTCCTCTCCCCACCCCGATCCTCTCTCTCTCCCCTCCGATCTCCTCTCTCTCTTCCCTCCGATATCCTCTCTCTCTCTGCCCCTCCGATCTCCTCTCTCTCCGCCCCTCCGATCTCCTCTCTCTCTCTCCGCCCCTGATCTCCTCTCTCTCTCTCTGCCCCTCCGATCTCTTCTCTCTCTCCGCCCCTCCGATCTCCTCTCTCTCTCCGCCCCTCCGATCTCCTCTCTCTCTCCACCCATCTGATCTCCTCTCTCTCTCCCCCAATCTCCTCTCTCTCTCCCCCTAACCTCCTCTCTCTCCCCGCCCCTCCGATCTCCTCTCTCTCTCCCCGCCCCTCCGATCTCCTCTCTCTCTCTCCGCCCCTCCGATCTCTTCTCTCTCTCCTCCCCGATCTCCTCTCTCTCTCCCCCAAATTTCCTCTCTCTCCCCAATCTCCTCTCTCTCTCTCTCCCCCAACCTCATTTCTCTCTCCCCCCGACCTCCTCTCTCTCTCCCCCCCGACCTCCTCTCTCTCCCCCCGACCTCTTCTCTCTCTCTCCCCCGACCTCCTCTCTCTCTCCCCCATCTCCTCTCTCTCCTCCCCCGATCTCCTCTCTCTCTCTCCCCCCGACTTCCTCTCTCTCTCTCCCCCCGACTTCCTCTCTCTCTTTCCCCGACCTCTTCTCTCTCTCTCCCCCTGACTTCCTCTCTCTCTCCCTCCCATCTCCTCTCTCTCGCCCCCCATCTGCTCCCTCTCACCCCCCCAATCTCTTCTCTCTCTCCCCCAATCTCCTCTCTCTCCCCCCGATCTCCTCTCTCTCTCTCCCCCCGACCTCCTCTCCCTCTCAACCCCGACCTCCTCTCTCTCTCCCCCAATCTCCTCTCTCTCTCCCCCAATCTCTTTTCTCTCTCTCTCTCCCCCATCTCCTCTCTCTCCCCCCAATCTCCTCTCTCTACCCCCCCGAGCTCCTCTCTCTCTCTCCCCCAACCCCCGATCCCCTCTCCCTCTCCGATCTCTTCTCTCTCTCTCTCTCTCCCTCCCTCCTCCGATCCCTCTCCTTCCGCAACCCCCACCCGCCACCAAACCGATCCTGACCTTCTCCGTGCGGAGCCGAGGAAAGCGTGGTGGTACAGGCCACAACCGCCGCACTGTTTGGTACTGCGCATGCGCGACTGGATCAAGTGCACATGTGCAGTACCAAACGGGCGCGCATGCACAGGGAGAGTCAAAAATGCATTGCAAATAATCACTCTGCTCTAATATATACCTTATAGAAACACCCGAGTTGCAACTAGTCAGTCAACAGCCAGCCATAATAAACACCTAGTCAGGTATGCACTTACAGCTGATTGACTGTTTACTTTAAAACTGCAAGTCAGTGGCAGTTAAGTTTTAAAGTAAGAAAAGTATGTTAAATTTCAGCACGAATACAAAAGCAAAGTACTGCAGAGGCTGGAAATCTACTATAAGCCCACTGACTCCCACAGCTACCTTGATTACACTTCCTCCCACCCCGCTTCCTGTAAGGACTCTATTCCATTCTCCCAGTTTCTCCGTCTCCATTGCATCTGTTCTGACGATGCCATCTTCCATGCCAGTGCTTCCAATATGTCTTCCTTTTTCCTCAACCAAGGATTCCCCTCCACCATGGTTGATAGGGCCCTCGACCGTGTCCATCCCATTTCCTGCACTTCTGCGATCGGGTTCCCCTTGTCCTCACCTTCCACCCCACCAGCCTCCACATTCAACAGATCATCCTCCGCCATCTCCCCTTTCAGCATTCCGAAGGGACCATTCCCTCCGCGACACCCTGATCCACTCTTCCAATCATCCCCCAACACCCACTCCTCATCCCACAGCATCTTCCCATGCAAGCGCAGAAGATGCAACCCCTTCCCTTTTACCTCCTCCCTTCCCACTGTCCAGGGCCCCAAAAACTCCTTTTAATTTAGTATACTGTATTCGCTGCTCACGATGTGGTCTCCTCTACATTGGGGAGACCAAACGCAGATTGGGTGATCGCCGTGCGGAACACCTCCATTCAGTCCGCAAGCATGACCCCGAGCTACCGGTCGCCTGTCATTTTAATTCTCCGCCCAACTCCCACTCTGACCTCTCCGTCCTCGGCCTCTTACACTGTTCTAATGAAGCTCACGGAAGCTCGAGGAACAGCACCTCATCTTTCAATTTACAGCCTTCCGGACTCAACATTGAGTTTAACAATTTCAGATCATAACCACTGCTCCCATTTTTTCGGCAGTAGCTGCTGGAAATGATTCTGCTTTTGTCATTTTCAGCTCCTTTAGACCCATCTTTTGTTTCTTTTATTGTCCTATTACCATTCCATCCTTGCACCACCATCCCTTTGTCATTTAATCTCTCCTGCCTTCCACCCTATCACAGACCTTCCCTTTTGTTCTTTCCTCCCCTCCCCCCTTTCCCTGCCTCTGTACTCGCTTGAAACCTGTTACATCTCTAACTTTTTTCAGTTCTGATGACATCACATTAACTGAAACGTTAACTCTGTTTCTCTCTCCACAGATGCTGCCTGAGCTGCTGAGTGTTTCCAGCATTTTCTGTTTTCATTTTATGTTAAATTTCAGGTTGATAACAACACACTGTCTGTACTATTTACTCACTACCTACCACTCTCACCAAATTCCCATTGCCACTCCATTTAGTAGATTCTCCCAGCTCTGTGCCAGACAAGTCTGCAGAAACTGACCCTCCTGCTGCTCTCCCGATATTCACAGCAGGATTATGTCAGAAGGGCCATGGATTTTTGTCCCCTTTAAGATAATTTAAAGTGTAAATGTATAGGAAGAATATAAAAGAATCGGGATTAATGAAGAGATGGTACTGTACCTAAGTGGTCTAATTTTAAAGAGGGTGCATAAACAGAGAGACCATGGGGTGTATGTACACAAATCTTTGAAGGTGGCAGGACAAGTTGAGAAAGCTGTTAAAAAAGCATATGGGATCCTTGGCTTTATTAATAGAGGAATAAAGTAAAAAAAAGAAAGGAAATTATGCTGAACCTTTATAAAACACTGGTTAGGCCTCAGCTGGAGTATTGTGTTCAATTCTGGGATCACTCTTTAGGAAGGATGTCAAAGCCTTAGAGAGAGTGCAGAAGAGATTTACTAGAATGGTACCGGGGATGAGGGACATCAGTTATCCGGAGAAGCTGGAATTGTTCTCCTTAGATCAGAGAAGGTTACGAGGAGATTTGATAGAGGTGTTCAAAATCATGAACAGTTTTGATAGAGTAAATAAGGAGAAATTGTTTCCAGTGGCAGAAGAGTCAGTAACTAGAGGACACAGATTTAAGCTGATTGGCAAAATAACCAGAGGAGATTTACCAGAATGGTTCCGGGGATGGGGGATCTTAGCTACAAGGACAGGTTGGAGAAGCTGGATTTGTTTTCATTAGAGCAAAGGAGGTTGAGGGGTGATTTGATAGAGGTGTACAAGATTATGATGGGTTTGGATAGGCTAGACGGGGAAAGGCTGTTCCCACTAGTTGATGGTACAAGGACTAGGGGACATAGATTTAAGGTTTTGGGCAAGAGATACAGGGGGGATGTGAGGAAAAACTTTTTTACGCAGCGAGTGGTGAGGACCTGGAACTCGCTGCCGACAGTGGTGGAAGCGGAGAGACTCAATATTTTCAAGGGGAGACTGGATAGGCACTTGAGGGAAATAAACTTGCAGGGCTATGGGGATAGGGCGGGAGAATGGGACTGACTGGATTGCTCGACAGAGAGCCGACACGGACTCGATGGGCCGAATGGCCTCCTTCTGTGCCGCGCCCGGGTGCCAGTTGCTTTTTAATAAGAGGAAGGCCCTAAGAGGGCGCTAAGCAACTAGCGCCTGGGTGCGGCACCGCTAACGCCTCCCGCGAAATTCAGCAGGAGGTTAGCGGCGGCGGTAACCGTTAGCGCCTCACGGCACTGCGTCTTCGGCGATGACGTCATCGCCGTGCGCAGCGCCCTGCTCGTGCCCCAGCCGCGATCTTCAGTAGCGCCCCCTGACTTACCGCCGTCGCTATGTCCGACAGGGTCAGGGGGCCTACCTGCGGCCGGGGCGGCGCTCCATCAGTCTGGCACTCCGATCCCTGGTGGCCCAGCTCAGCCCCGGGTCATGCTGCGCTAGGCCCCTCCCCTTTAATAAGGGGAGGAAGGCCTGCAGTACCGCGGCGCGATGTGCCGCAGCGCCACGTAGCGCCGCAATATTCACTCACAGCGCCCCAAGAGGGAGGCGGGGCGCTTCCAGTTCTAGACAGAAAAGACATCATCTAGACACAAAAGGCATCAAGGGCTATGGGGAGAGAGTGGGAATATGGTATTGAGATGGAGGATCAGCCATGATCATATTGCTCGAAGGGCCGAATGGCCTACTCATGCTCCTATTTTTCTATGTTTCTATGTTTCTACTGATGAATTTCAGGCGCGGGGGTGCTAACTTTTTCGGTGCACTACTCGAAGTTAGCGCCCCAAAGGGGGCGCAACCAATTTTTCCCCCTATGACTCTAAGTGACATGAGGAAACATTTTTTTTTACACAGCAAGTTGTTGTGATATGGAATGCACTGCCTGAAAGGGTGGTGGAAGCAGATTCAGTAGTAACTTTGAAAAGGGAATTGGACAAATATTTGAAGGGAAAAAATTACAAGGAAATGGTGAAAGAGCAGGGAGTGGAACTAATTGGATAGCTCTTTCAAAGAGTCTGCACAGGCACAATGGGCCGAATGGCCATCTTCTGTGATGTATCATTCTATGATTCTATAGGTCCAGTTGAAGAACTAGCAGCAGCTCTGGCACAATGGGCTGAATGGGCCAATTCTGTGCTGTAATTTATATGATTTTAAGGTGATAGGAGGGCATGGCTTTGTGCAGAACAGGATGTGGTGGAGGCGGAGGCGGAGGCGAGGGTGCGGCAGAGTTGGAGGCGAGGGTGAGGCGGAGGTGGAAGCGAGGGTGAGGATGAGTTGGAGGCGAGGGTGAGGCGGAGGTGGAGGCGAGGGTGAGGCGGAGGTGGAGGCGAGGGTGAGGCGGAGGTGGAGGCGAAGGTGAGGGGGAGGTGGAGGCGAGGGTGAGGTGGAGGCGAAGGTGAGGGGGAGGTGGAGGCGAGGGTGAGGTGGAGGCGAAGGTGAGGGGGAGGTGGAGGCGAGGGTGAGGTGGAGGCGAGGGTGAGGCGGAGGTGGAGGCGAGGGTGAGGCGGAGTTGGAGGTGGAGGCGAGGGGGAGGTGGAGGCGAGGGTGAGGCAGAGTTGGAGGCGAGGGTGAGGATGAGTTGGAGGCGAGGGTGAGGGGGAGGTGGAGGCGAGGGTGAGGGGGAGGTGGAGGCGAGGGTGAGGGGGAGGTGGAGGCGAGGGTGAGGCGGAGTTGGAGGCGAGGGTGAGGCGGAGTTGGAGGCGAGGGTGAGGGGGAGGTGGAGGCGAGGGTGAGGGGGAGGTGGAGGCGAGGGTGAGGGGGAGGTGGAGGCGAGGGTGAGCGGAGTTGGAGGCGAGGGTGAGGCGGAGTTGGAGGCGAGGGTGAGGCGGAGTTGGAGGCGAGGGTGAGGCGGAGTTGGAGGCGAGGGTGAGGCGGAGTTGGAGGCGAGGGTGAGGCGGAGTTGGAGGTGAGGGTGAGGCGGAGTTGGAGGTGAGGGTGAGGCGGAGTTGGAGGCGAGGGTGAGGGGGAGTTGGAGGCGAGGGTGAGGTGGAGGCGAGGGTGAGGGGGAGGTGGAGGCGAGGGTGAGGGGGAGTTGGAGGCGAGGGTGAGGCGGAGTTGGAGGTGAGGGTGAGGCGGAGTTGGAGGCGAGGGTGAGGCGGAGTTGGAGGCGAGGGTGAGGGGGAGTTGGAGGCGAGGGTGAGGTGGAGGTGGAGGCGAGGGTGAGGGGGAGGTGGAGGCGAGGGTGAGGCGGAGTTGGAGGCGAGGGTGAGGTGGAGTTGGAGGCGAGGGTGAGGCGGAGGTGGAGGTGAGGGTGAGGCGGAGGCGAGGGTGAGGTGGAGGCGAGGGTGAGGTGGAGTTGGAGGCGGAGGTGGAGGCGAGGGTGAGGGTGAGGTGGAGGCGAGGGTGATGCAGAGTTGGAGGCGAGGGTGAGGCGGAGGTGGAGGCGAGGGTGAGGCGGAGTTGGAGGCGAGGGTGAGGGGGAGGTGGAGGCGAGGGTGAGGCGGAGGTGGAGGCGAGGGTGAGGTGGAGGCGAGGGTGAGGGGGAGGTGGAGGCGAGGGTGAGGCGGAGGTGGAGGCGAGGGTGAGGGTGAGGTGGAGGCGAGGGTGAGGTGGAGTTGGAGGCGAGGGTGAGGCGGAGGTGGAGGTGAGGGGGAGGTGGAGGCGAGGGTGAGGTGGAGGCGAGGGTGAGGTGGAGTTGGAGGCGAGGGTGAGGGGGAGGTGGAGGCGAGGGTGATGCAGAGTTGGAGGCGAGGGTGAGGCGGAGTTGGAGGCGAGGGTGAGGGGGAGGTGGAGGCGAGGGTGAGGCGGAGGTGGAGGCGAGGGTGAGGTGGAGGCGAGGGTGAGGTGGAGGCGAGGGTGAGGGGGAGGTGGAGGCGAGGGTGAGGCGGAGGTGGAGGCGGAGGTGGAGGCGAGGGGGAGGTGGAGGCGAGGATGAGGGGGAGGTGGAGGCGAGGGTGAGGCGGAGTTGGAGGCGAGGGTGAGGCGGAGTTGGAGGCGAGGGTGAGGCGGAGTTGGAGGCGAGGGTGAGGGGGAGTTGGAGGCGAGGGTGAGGCGGAGTTGGAGGTGAGGGTGAGGGGGAGTTGGAGGCGAGGGGGAGGGGGAGGTGGAGGCGAGGGTGAGGCGGAGTTGGAGGCGAGGGTGAGGCGGAGTTGGAGGCGAGGGTGAGGGGGGGTTGGAGGCGAGGGTGAGGTGGAGGTGGAGGCGAGGTCGAGGTGAAGTTGGAGGCGAGGGTGAGGCGGAGGTGGAGGCGAGGGTGAGGCGGAGGTGGAGGCGAGGGGGAGGGGGAGGTGGAGGCGAGGTCGAGGTGAAGTTGGAGGTGAGGGTGAGGGGGAGTTGGAGGCGAGGGGGAGGGGGAGGTGGAGGCGAGGGTGAGGCGGAGTTGGAGGCGAGGGTGAGGTGGAGTTGGAGGCGAGGGTGAGGCGGAGGTGGAGGTGAGGGGGAGGTGGAGGCGAGGGTGAGGCGGAGTTGGAGGTGAGGGTGAGGCGGAGGTGGAGGCGAGGGTGAGGTGGAGGCGAGGGTGAGGGGGAGGCGAGGGTGAGGCGGAGATGGAGGTGAGGGAGAGGTGGAGGCGAGGGTGAGGCGGAGGTGGAGGTGAGGGAGAGGTGGAGGCGAGGGTGAGGCGGAGTTGGAGGCGAGGGTGTGGATGTGAGGGGCAAGGGGGAGGGGGAGGTGTATTTTGGTAGGTTGGTCAGGAGGACATTGGAGAAGTCAGGTCTGGAGGTGATACAGGCATAAATAATAGGATCATAAAAGCATGCATTTTGCAGCACAGAATGAGCCATTAGGCCCATCGTGCCTGTGCTCTCTCAGAAAGAAGTATCCACTCAATCCCTTTCCCCAGACCCTTTAACATTTTTCTTCACTTTTCTTTCTCCAATCTCTCCTCAACTCAAGCCTCCCAACCCTGGTAGCATCTTAGTGACTCTAATCTGAACCCTCTCTACAGCCTCGACATCCTTCCTAAATTAGGGTGCTGTAAAGTGGATACATTTAGGAACATAGGAATTCAATGAGATCATGGCTGATCTGTGGCCTAACTCCATATACCCACCTTTGCCCCTTAATACATTTGGTTAACAGAAATCGATCAATCTCAGATTTAAAATTAACAACTGACCCAACATCAACTGCCCTTTGTGGAAGAGAGTTCCAAACTTCTACCACCCTTTGTGTGTAAAAGTGTTTCCTAATTTCACTCCTGAAAGGTCTGGCTCTAATTTTTAGGCTGTAGTCCTAGATTCCCCAACCAGCGGAAATAGTTTCTCTCTATCTACCCTATCTGTTCCCCTTAATATCTTGAAAACTTTGATCAAATCACCCCTTACGAATTTCCTGGCAACACAACCCTAGTTTATGTAATTTCTGCAGCGGTGTGGGAGGGGAACCTTTGTATGTCCCATATGGTCACTGCTGACCCCAGTTCATTTGACGAGGTCAGCTCCTGATCATTATCCAATTACAATGTATCTGCAAATAAAATAACACCACACTGCAACCTTTAACCAGTTTGAGACACAAACTTATCAGAAATTATTTTTAACCACTTAACTGACTGACCTGGGTATTGGTGTGTAATGTTACTGTTTCCAGTTCTGATGTCACATTGCTTTTGTCGTCAACCAACCTGTAAAATGTAGATACATGGGCCGTTAATGCAGATAACTTCACTCCAGTATCACACCCGCACTGCATCGCCATCTACTAATCACACTCGGTACTTAATGAGACCTGATGCAAACTCACATTTATCCCGAATTCTTATCCATTTCCCAGATACTAGCTGGATTGCCTGCCATCTTTAGTTTTACTGGTAATGTTACATTTGAATAATAGATTCACAGCCTTGTATAGTCTCTGCACTCCCAGTGCTTAACATTTTAGTTTCCATTTTAAACAAATTATTGCCTGATACAGTCACACAGACCAGGACGTCATGTCATAGAAACATAGAAACATCGAAGATAGGAGCAGGAGCAGGCCATTCAGCCCCTCGAGCCTGCTCCGCCATTCAATGAGATCATGGCTGATCATCCAAATTCAGTACCCTGTCCCTGCCTTCTCCCCATATCCCTTGATCCCTTTAGCTTTAAGAAATATATCTAACTACTTCTTGAATATATTTAATGAATTGGCCTCTACTGCCTTCTGTGGTAGAGAATTCTACAGGTTCACCACTCTCTGGGTGAAGAAATTCCTCCTCATCTCAGTCCTAAATGGCTTATCCCTTATCCTTAGATTGTGACCCCTGGTTCTGGACTCCCCGGCAATCGGGAACATCCTTCCTGCATCTAGTCTGTCTAGTCCTGTTAGAATTTTATAAGTTTCAATGAGATCCCCTCTCATTCTTCTAAACTCCAGCGAGTATAAGCCCAATCGACCCAATCTCTCCTCATACGTCATTCCTGCCATCCCAGGTATCAGCCTGGTGAATCTTCGCTGCACTCCCTCCATGGCAAGAACATCCTTCCTCAGATAAGGCGACCAAAACTGCACATAATACACAAGATGTGGTCTCACCAAGGCCCTGTACAACTGCAGCAAGACATCCTTGTTCCTGTACTCGAACCCTTTCGCTACGAAGGCCAACATACCATTTGCCTTCTTAACCGCCTGCTGCACCTGCATGCTTACCTTCAGCAACTGGTGCACAAGGACACCCAGGTCTCGTTGCACTTCCCCTCCTCCCAATCTATTGCCATTCAGATAATAATCTACCTTCCTGTTTTTGACACCAAAGTGGATAACCTCGCATTTATCCACATTATATTGCATCTGCCATGCTTCTGCCCAATCACCCAACCTGTCCAAATCATACTGGAGTTTCTCGGCATCCTCCTCACGGCACACACTCCCACCCAGCTTTGTGTCGTCTGCAAACTTGGAGATATTACATCCAATTCCCTCGTCTAGATCATTAATATATATTGTGAATAGCTGGGGTCCTAGGACCGATCCCTGCGGTACCCCACTAGTCACTGCCTGCCACTCGGAAAAAGACCCATTTATTCCAACTCTTTGCTTTCTGTCTGCCAACCAGTTCTCTATCCAAGTCAATACCTTGCCCCCAATCCCATGTGCCTTAACTTTACACGCTAATCTCTTATGCGGGACCTTATCGAAAGCCTTCTGAAAGTCCAAATACACCACATCCACTGGTTCTCCCTTATCTATTTTACCAGTTACATCCTCAAAAAATTCCAGTAGATTAGTCAAGCATGATTTACCTTTTGTAAATCCATGTTGACTTTGTCCGATCCTGTCACTGTTTTCCAAGTGCTCTGCTATTACATCTTTTATAATGGACTCTAGCATTTCCCCCACTACCGATGTCAGGCCTATAATTCCCCGTTTTCTCTCTACCACCTTTTTTGAATAGTGGGGTAACATTAGCTACCCTCCAATCCATGGGTACTGTTCCAGAGTCTATCGAATTTTGGAAGATGACCAGCAATGCATCTACTATTTCTAGGGCCACTTCCTTAAGTACCCTAGGATGTAGATTATCAGGCCCTGGGGATTTATCAGCCTTCAATCCCGTCAATTTCCCTAACACTATTTCCCTACAAATACTGATTTCTTTCAGTTCCTCCCTCTCATTAGACCTTATGTTCCCCGACATCTCTGGGAGGTTATGTCGATCTAACAGCCCCGATAACTCCAAGTTTGTTTTTCTTCCGTATCCCTGATTCAGACTGAATCACTTGCAATTCTGACACCCGGTAACATTTGTTATTAAATTCAGTTGGTAACAAAATAGAATAGACTGAACTTCAAAACACTTCCAAGTCAGAAGGACGAGTTACGGGAGTCTTGTACTTGACCAGGGATACAAAGTTACACCAACATTGATATACTTGGATACAAGAGACAGGATACACAGATCACAGCTTTGAGATAGTTTGGATTCTTTCTGTACCTCTTGTGAATTTCTGACTGTTCATAGTCTGCCTCATCCATTCCTGTAGTCCCCTGTTCAGCACAGTTCACATTCTCTTGCTGTTCTGGGTCCTGATCCCCCTGCTCATTAATAATGATTTTCTCATCATTAATTGTTACTCTTTTCTGTCTTTCACCTGTAAACAAACACAAAAATAGTACTTTTACAACAAGCAAATTGAAAATTCAATCTAAATGCTGACTCTTTCAGATCTACCCCAATTGACAGCAGCTTTTGCAATACGATTTAAGGAGCTGTATAGTGAAGTTTGGTTCCGTTCAGGTTCCATGACAGTCACTCATATGGCAGTTTTAGAAGTGTGTCCTGTACGTGTAAGAGAGTCTGGAGAGCAGTCCAAAAATGCTCATTTTAAACATTCCATTTGCTGTACCTTCCATCTTCTTTGAGTAGAAAACATGATACACAACATACAAACTGCAGTGAGCTGAGCAACTAGTATAATGGTCACCCCTTGCAACTTACAGGTATCACCGTCTTGTTCTTTTTGTGAAATAACTATGGTCTGCACAAATAAATTCAGACAAGAAATAACATATTTACACAGTACATGAAGGGACCTTTGCTCATCAACAACAACTTGCATTTATATAGAGCCTTTAACATAGTAAAATGTCCCAAGGCTTCACAGGAGTGTTATCAGACAAAATTTGACATCAAGCCACATAAGAAGATATTAGGACAGGTTTTAAGGAGCGTCTTAAAGGAGTAGAGAGAGGTAGAGAGGTTTAGGGAGGGAATTCCAGAGCTTAGGGCCTAGGCAGCTGAAGGCAAGGCCATCAATGGTGGAGCAATTAAATTCGGGGATGCACAAGAGGCCAGAATTGGAGGAGCGCAGAGATTTCAGAAGGTTGTAGGGCTGGATACAGAGATAGGGAGGAACAAGGCCATGGAGGGATTTGAAAACAAGGATTGGAATTTTAAATTTGATGCGTTGCCGGACTGGGAGACAATGTAGGTCAGTGAGCACAGGGGTGATGGGTGAACGGGACTTGCTGCGAGTTAGGATACGGGTTTTGGATGAGTTCAAGTTTATGGCGGGTGGAATATGGGAGGCTGGCCAGGACAGCATTGGAATAGTCAAGTCTAAAGGTAACCAAGGCATGGATGAGGGTTTCAGCAGCAGATGAGCTGAGGCAGTACATAGAATCATAGATTGATACAGCACAGGAGGCCATTTGGCCCATCGTGCCTGTGCTGGCTCTTCGGAAGAGCTATCCAATTAGTCCCACTTCCCTGCTCTTTTCCCATTGCCTGTAATTTTTTTGCCCTTCTCAATTCTCTTTCAAAGTTACTATTGAATCTGATTTCACAACCCTTTCAGGCAGTGTAATCCAGATCACAACAACTCGCTGTGTAAAAAAATGTTTCCTCATGTTGCCTCTGGTTCTTTTGCCAATCACCTTAAATCTGTGTCCTCTGGTTGCTGACCCTTCTGCCACTGGAAACAGTTTTTGAACACCTCTGTCAAATCTCTTAACCTTCCCTGCTCTAAGGAGAACAAGCCCAGCTTCTCCAGTCTCTCCACATAACTGAGGTCCCTCATCTCTGGTACCATTCTAGTAAATCTCTTCTACACTCTCACTAAGGCCTTGACATCCTTCCTAAAGTGTGGTCGCAGAATTGAACACAATGCTCCAGTTTTATAAAGGTTCAACATAACTTCCTTGCTTTTGTACTCTATTAAACAAAGTCAAGGATCCCATATGCTTTTTTAACAGCCTTCTCAACTTGTCCTGCCACCTTCAAAGATTTGTGTACATACACCCCCAGGTCTCTCTGTTCCTGCACTTCCTTTAAAATTGTACCATTAAATTCTATGTAATTCCTACCAAAATGTATCACTTCACTGCGTTACACATTGCTATTGTCTGCCCTTTTCACCAGTCTGTCCATTTCACCAGTCTGTCTATGTCCTCCTGAAGTCTGTTCCTATCATCCTCATTGCTTACTACATTTCCGAGTAATGCATGAATGGCCCTTTACTCACCCCCAACACAGTGAATACATGAATGGCCCTTTACTCACCCCCAACACAGTGAATACATGAATGGCCCTTTACTCACCCCCAACACAGTGAATACATGAATAGCCCTTTACTCACCCCCAACACAGTGAATACATGAATGGCCCTTTACTCACCCCCAACACAGTGAATACATGAATGGCCCTTTACTCACCCCCCAACACAGTGAATACATGAATGGCCCTTTACTCACCCCCAACACAGTGAATACATGAATGGCCCTTTACTCACCCCCCAACACAGTGAATACATGAATAGCCCTTTACTCACCCCCAACACAGTGAATACATGAATGGCCCTCTACTCACCCCCAACACAGTGAATACATGAATGGCCCTTTACTCACCCCCAACACAGTGAATACATGAATGGCCCTTTACTCACCCCAACACAGTGAATACATGAATGGCCCTTTACTCACCCCCAACACAGTGAATATATGAATGGCCCTTTACTCACCCCAACACAGTGAATACATGAATGGCCCTTTACTCACCCCAACACAGTGAATACATGAATGGCCCTTTACTCACCCCAACACAGTGAATACATGAATGGCCCTCTACTCACCCCCAACACAGTGAATACATGATTGGCCCTTTACTCACCCCCAACACAGTGAATACATGAATGGCCCTTTACTCACCCCAACACAGTGAATACATGAATGGCCCTTTACTCACCCCAACACAGTGAATATATGAATCGCCCTTTACTCACCCCCCAACACAGTGAATACATGAATGGCCCTTTACTCACCCCAACACAGTGAATACATGAATGGCCCTTTACTCACCCCCCAACACAGTGAATACATGAATGGCCCTTTACTCACCCCCAACACAGTGAATACATGAATGGCCCTCTACTCACCCCCAACACAGTGAATACATGAATGGCCCTTTACTCACCCCCAACACAGTGAATACATGAATGGCCCTTTACTCACCCCAACACAGTGAATACATGAATGGCCCTTTACTCACCCCCAACACAGTGAATATATGAATGGCCCTTTACTCACCCCAACACAGTGAATACATGAATGGCCCTTTACTCACCCCAACACAGTGAATACATGAATGGCCCTCTACTCACCCCCAACACAGTGAATACATGATTGGCCCTTTACTCACCCCCAACACAGTGAATACATGAATGGCCCTTTACTCACCCCAACACAGTGAATATATGAATCGCCCTTTACTCACCCCCCAACACAGTGAATACATGAATGGCCCTTTACTCACCCCAACACAGTGAATACATGAATGGCCATTTACTCACCCCCCAACACAGTGAATACATGAATGGCCCTTTACTCACCCCCAACACAGTGAATACATGAATGGCCCTTTACTCACCCCCAACACAGTGAATACATGAATGGACATCTGATCACCCCCCAACACAGTGAATACATGAATGGACATCTGATCACCCACAATAGTATTTTGTGTTTCACCACTGATGACCTGTATGAGAATTTGTTTTAAGTTATGTTGTGCTTTAATGAGTAGATTTAGTTTTTAAAGGATTAATTCCTGAAGCCAATAGACATTGAATTGAGACTGTCCCCACAGCAATTATGAATGTTAATTAGGAAACAATGGGAATTGCTGAGTACAATCCCAAGCATTTAATCCAATTTGTGATAGGACTGTTTCAGTAAGTGTCAGCCGTGGTTCAGTGGTAGCGCTCTTGCCTCCAAGACAGAAGGTCGTGAGTTTAAGTCCCACTCCAGAGACTTGAACATATAATCCAGGCTGACATTCCAAGTGCAGTACTGAGGGGACGCTGCACTGTCAGATATACCATCTTTCGGATGAAATGTTAAACCGAGGCCCTGTCTGCCCGGAGGTAGATGTAAAAGATCCCACTGTTCAGAGAAGAGCAGGGGAGTCCTGGCCAATATTGATCTCTCAACCAACACCTAAAACAAATTATCTGGTCATTATCATATTGCCATTTCTTAAACAGTGGTATAACATTAGCAACCCTCCAGTCTTCCAGCATAACTCCTGTATCCAATGAGGATTGTTACAGTGTGACCAATGCCTCTGCTATTTATACTTTTGCTTCTTTCAGAAACCTCGATGCATTCCGTCTGGACCAGTTGACATACCAACTTGCAGTAATGCTAATCTTTTTAGTACGTCTTCTCTATCTATTACTATCCTGTCCATAACTTTCCTCTCCTCTTTCATTGTAACCTTCATGTCATCTGCTTCCTTTGTGAAGACAGATGCAAAGTACTCATTTAATACTTTAGTCATGTCCTCTGCCTCTACTTGAAGATTTCCCTTTGGGACCTTAATGGGCCCAACTTTTTCCCCAGCTAACCTCTTACACTTTATATGTTTATAAAATGTTTTAGGGTTCAATTTAATGTTGCCCCCGATCTTTTCTTTTAACTTCTCTTTGCCTCCCGTATTAACCTTTTCAATTCCGTCCTGTACTTTCCATTATCTTCCTGGTTATTAACTGAATCTTGCTCCTGGCATTTGTCATAAGCCTCCTTTTTCTGTTTTATTTTAACTTTTATTTCCATTGTCATCCAGGGCACATTAGCTTTGGATATTCTGCCTTTTCCCTTCAAAGGAATATGCTGAGTTTGTACCTGAACTATCTCTTCCCTAAATGCCTTCCTTTGCTCCGTTATTGCTTTACCCTGAAATCACCTTTTCCTATCTACCTTTGCTTGGTCCCTTCTTAAATCACTGAAATTAGCTCTTCCCCAGTTGAGCATTTTTATCTTAGATATTTTCTGGTCTCTTTCCATAATTACTCTAAACCGAATTATGTTGTAGTCACTGTTAGCTGGAT
Source organism: Squalus acanthias (assembly GCA_030390025.1). Classification (NCBI taxonomy): domain Eukaryota; kingdom Metazoa; phylum Chordata; class Chondrichthyes; order Squaliformes; family Squalidae; genus Squalus; species Squalus acanthias. Next base: position 66,263,122 of record CM059440.1, read on the forward strand.
GATCTCCTACTATAACATACAAAAAGAAAATACTGCAGATGCTGGAAATCTGAAATAAAAACAGAAAATGTTGGAGATACTCAGCAGGTCAGGCAGCATCTGTGAAGAGAGAAACAGAGTTAACGTTTCGGGTCGATGACCTTTCGTCAGAACTGGAAAAAAGCAGGAAATGGAACAGATTTTTAAGCAAGTGTAGGAGCTGGGAAAGGGGGGAGGGGATGAAAGAACAGAAGGGAAGGTCTGTGATAGGATAGAAGGCAGGAGAGGTTAAGAGACATTAAGAGACATTAAGAGATATTCAAGGCAAAAGGAGATGGTAATGGGACAGGTTAAGAAACAAAAATGGCTCTAGGTGAAGTGTAAATTGCGCTGGCAGAATGAAAGACAGCTGCCATGTGGGAGAGAGAGAAAAGAAAACACAAACATAAAAAAAGTGTGGGGAAAAAAAATATATATGATAGGGGTCGAGGTTATGATCTGAAATTGTTGAACTCTATGTTGAGTCCAGTAGGCTGTAAAGTGCCTAATCAAAAGATGAGGTGCTGTTCCTCAAGCTTATGTTGAGCTTCAGTGGAACAATGTAAGAGGCCGAGGACGGTGAGGTCTGAGTGGGAGTGGAGCGGAGAATTAAAGTGACAGGTGACCGGAAGCTCGGGGTCCCCCTTACAGACTGAACGGAGGTATTCCGCAAAGTGGTCATCCAATCTGCATTTGGTCTCCCCAATGTAGAGGAGACCGCATCGTGAGCAGCGAATACAGTATACTAAATTGCAAGAAGTACAAGTAAATCGCTGTTTCACCTGGAAGGAGTGTTTGGGGCCCTGGACAGTGGGAAGGGGGGAGGTATAAGGGCATGTGTTGCATCTCCTGCGCTTGCACGGGAAGGTGCCGGGCGAAGGGGAAGGGGTGTTGAGGGTGATAGAGGAGTGGACCAGGGTGTCGCGGAGGGAGCGGTCCCTTTGGAATGCTGAAAGGGGAGGTGAGGGGAAGATGTGTTTGGTGGTGGGATCATGCTGGAGGTGGCGGAAATGGCGGAGGATGATCTGTTGAATGTGGAGGCTGGTGGGGTGAAAGGTGAGGACAAGGGGAACCCTATCGTGGTTCCGGGAGGGAGGGGAAGGGGTGAGGGCAGAAGTGTGGGAGATAGAACAGACACAGTCAAGGGCCGTATCAACCACGGTAGAGGGAAATCCTCGGTTGAGGAAAAAGGAAGACATGTCGGAAGCACTGGTATGGAAGGTGGCATCATCAGAGCAGATGCGGCGGAGACGGAGAAACTGGGAGAATGGAATAGAGTCCTTACAGGAAGCGGGGTGGGAGGAAGTGTAGTCCAGGTAGCTGTGGGAGTCAGTGGGCTTGTAGTGAATGTTTGTCAATAACCTATCCCCAGAGATGGAGACAGAGAAGTCAAGGAAGGGAAGGGAAGAGTTGGAGATGGACCATGTGAAGGTCAGGGAAGGGTAGAAATTGGAAGCAAAGTGAATGAAATGTTCCAGTTCAGGGCGAGAGCAGGAAACGGCACCGATACAGTCATCAATGTACCAGAAAAAGAGGTGAGGGAGGGGACCTGAGTAGGACTGGAACAAAGAATGTTCTACATATCCCACGAAAAGGCAGGCATAGCTAGGACCCATGCGGGTTACCATAGCAACACCTTTGATTTGGAGGAAGTGAGTGGAGTCAAAGGAGAAGTTGTTCAATGTGAGAACAAGTTCAGCCAGGCGGAGGAGGGTGGTGATGGCTGGGGACTGGTTGGGCCTCTGTTCAAGGAAGAAGCGGAGCGCCCTTTCCCAGCTCCTACACTTGCTTAAAAATCTGTTCCATTTCCTGCTTTTTTCCAGTTCTGACAAAAGGTCGTCGACCTGAAACGTTAACTCTGTTTCTCTCTTCACAGATGCTGCCTGACCTGCTGAGTATCTCCAGCATTTTCTGTTTTTATTTCCGACTATAACATACTCCACTTGCCCTACCTCATTCCCCAGAACCAGATCCAACACTACTTCCTTCCTTGTTGGACTGGAGACATATTGATCGAGAAAGTTCTGTACACATATCAGATATTCCTCTCCTCCCCTACCCTTAGCACTATGATTTTCCGGTCTATATTAGGGTAATTAAAGTCTCCTAATATTACTACTCTATTTTTGTAACACACTTGTTGAAATTTGCCAACAAATTTGCTCATCTATCTCCTTCTCACTGTTTGGAACTCTATTAAAACAAAACTCCCAGCACTGTAACAGCTCCCCCTCTATTCCTCAACTCAAGCTAAATAGTTTGAGTCCTTGAACCATCTAGTATATCCTTTCTATTTAGAACTGTATTATCCTTAATCAATACTGCCACACCCCCTCCTCTTTTTCCTTCTTTATCATTCCTGAATACCTGCTAACCAGGAATATTAAGAACCCATGTTTGAGCCATGTCTCTGTTAATGCAACCACGTCATAATCCCATATGGCAATTTGTGCCTGCAGCTCACCAACCTTATTATTACACTACGGACTTGGCATACATACAATTTAATACCTCCTTCGTCACTTTTTCTATTTTCCTCAATCTGGTCCCTGCAATTTTTGGGATATTTCTAATTTTACTGCTGCTAATATCTCTCTGTCATCTGTTCTCATTGCTGCTCCTTTCTGCTATTTTCTGGTTCCCCTCCCTCTGCCAAATTAGTTTAAACCCTCTCCAACAGTACTAGTTAACCTCTCGGTGAGAACATTGGTCCCGGCTCTATTCAGGTGCAAACCGTCCATCTTGTACAGGTGCCGCTTCCCCCCAGAACCGTTCCCAATGCCCCAAGAATCTGAAATCCTCCCTCTTGCACCACTTCTCCAGCCACGCGTTTACTTACACTATCTTCCGGTTTTTATACTCACTAGCACGTGGCACTGGGAATAATCCTGAGATTACTACCTTAGAGGTCCTGTTTTTAATCTTTTTCCTAGCTCCTGAATCACTGTCTGAAGGACCTCAGCAGTTTTTCTACCTATATCATTGGTTCCAATATCATGGACCACAACTTCTGGCTGTTCCCCTTCTCCTCACAGAATGTCCTGCATCCGCTTGGTACAGGAAACTTTCGTTTATCCGGCACCCAAATATCCGGAATTCTCGCTTAACCGGCAAAAATCAGGTAAGTTTTATTATACAGACAAGACCCCGATTCTGACCTTTCGCCCCCACGAAAGGGGGGTCAACGTTCTTCCGACTCGGACCTGTCGCCGCCACGGAGGAAAAAGCCGGAGTCTCGTTTACCTTCCCTCTCCGGGTCCCAATTGTTCAGCCTGTGGCCGTGTACGGGGCTCTCGTACCTTGGTAAGTATACCTCTCTGTAATCCGGCACTTTCGATCAACCGGCACCACGCCGGTCCCGTCGGTACCGGATAAACGAAAGTTTCCTGTAATATCCTTTACCCTGGCACCAGGGAGGCAACATACTATTCGGGAATCATGTTTGTCTGTCTATGCCCCTAACTGTCAAATCTCCTATGACTACTGCATTTCTACTCTTTCCTTTTCCCCTGTGTGCAGTCAAATCTCCCGCCGTGCCGGGGGTTTGATTCTTACTGCATTCCTCTAAGGAGTCGTCAACCTCCCCGGTATTCAAAACATGCAATTCTTTCCCCTCCTATCGTAGGAGTGCCAGTGGAATCCCCAGAGTAATTCCTTGCAGCAATCAGTGACCTGTGTGTCAAAAGGAGTGGAGAAAAGTTCTGCAGTGCAAAGAAAATCAGGGCTAGACAACAGCAAGAAGTAATGCAACAATCAAAATGAAACTAAAGGATAGAACCATGGATGTTTACAGCGTAGAAGGAGGCCATTTGGACCATCATGTCTGAGCTGACTCTTTGATAGAGCAACCCAAAAATAATCCCGCTGCCTGCACTCTCTTTGTAGTAGCTTCTGCTTCAAATATTTATCCAATTTTCCCTTAAAAGCCACAATGGACTCTTCCCTCAATCACTCCCTGTGACAAAGTATCCCAGGCTGTGACTAGATTCTGTGTAAAGACATTTCTTCTAACCGCTCTCCTCACTCTTACTGATAATGTTAAATTGAAGATCCTTCAACATAGCCTTTCCCTACTCATTCTGTCAAAATTTTAAAATCTTCTATTAAACCTCCTCTTAGCTTTCCCTGCTCCCGTAGAATTAGCCTACGACAAATTTCAGATCTACCTTTTGTTCTTTTCTTCTTGCGAATAGAAGCACGGACAATGTCTGATCCAAACTGTTTGTCTGTGTGGCGCTTTGCTCGGACTTCCTTGAACCAATCTCCTGTTGCGATTTTTAGCTGTTCTGGATCGAGAACCGATTGTTGCAACTTCCTGCAGAAGTCACAAGAGAAAAAGCTTATGGGCAGTAACGCGGGGCTGATGTGTCAATAGGAGCAGAAATGGACATACTCTACCAATATCACTAATGAGATGAGATTCAAGATCATCATCCTGAAGTTCTAAACAAATTTTAGAACGTGGAGGAATTAAATACATCGGCTGTGAGTTTTTACCAATTCACTCTGCAGGATCAACTATTCCTTTCACTATTAGAATTTTAGAATCCAGCCTAAAACTAATGATGGTCCCCTTTATTGGATTAGCTGGGTGCTACAATGTGTAAGATATTATGGAATTTACTCAAAGCTGCCGGAAATGTGGTGGTCACCCCACTGGCGCATAAACAGGGTTTCCGCCACACTTCCAGTGAGGTTATGGTGGTGGAGCAGGAGCAGCTCCATGGAAATTTCCAGCATAAGTCTTTGACACAAAGTTAGAAGAAACAGCGGGGGAAAAATTGAGTCGCGCCCCCTTTGGAGCGCTAACTTCGCCATGGCGCTAACTTTAGCGCCCCGAAAAAATTAGCGCCCCCGCGGCCGATTTTCCCAGGTAGCACCCCGAGAGGGAGGAGGGGCGCTACTGGAAGTGCCCCGTGTCCCTCTTGGGGCGCTGCAAGTCAATATCACGGCGCTACGTGCCGCAGCGCCATGCGCCATGCAAAAGAGCCCGGCACTCAAGAGAAGTGCCGGGCTCAGGGAGCGCAGACGGCAATCCGCAGTGGGGGGGCTTCTGAGAAGGCCAGGGACGGCAACAGGGGCAGGTGCTGGCAGGCGGCCAGCAACAAAAATGGCCGCCCCGCACCTTGCCTTTAATTTGCGCCGCCCCAGCCGCAGGTAGGCCCCCCTGACTCCGTCGGACATAGCGTCCGGCAGTAAATCAGGGGGCACTACCGAAGATCGCGGCCGGGGCGCGAGTGGGATGCTGCGCACGGCGTGATGTTATCGCCGGCGGTGCAGGGCGCTAACGGTTACCGCCGCCGCTAACCTCCCGCTGAATTTCGCAGGAGGCGCTGATGGCGCCGCACCCGGGCGCTAGCTGCTTTGCGCCCCGTTAGGGCGCTAACGGGGGGCACAAATCAACTGAATTTTTTCTCCAGCAAGTTTAGTATATGGGAGTTGGAAGTTAAAAGGGATTAAGTGAGTGGGGCAGATGGAGTTCAATGTGGGGGAAGTGTGAGGTTATCCGCTTTGAACCGAAGAAAGATAAATCAGAGTATTTTCTAAATGGCGAAAAACTAGGAACTGTGGAAGAGCAGAGAGATTTAGGGGTCCATGTACAGAAATCACTAAATGCTAGTGGACAGTACAAAATGTAATCAGAAAGGCTAATGGAATGTTGGCCTTTGTCTCAAAAGGAGCAGAAGTTATGTTACAGTTATATAAGGCTCTGGTATTGGCTTGTGTTCCCTAGAGTTCAGAGGATTGAGGGGTGATATAAAAGAGGGGTTTAAAATGACAAAAGGATTCAATAGGGTAGATACAGAGAAACTATTTCCTCTGGTAGGGGAATCCAGAACAAGGGGTATAATCTTAAAATTAAGTGAGGCTATTCAGGAGTGAAATCAGGAAGCACTATTTCACACAAAGGGTAGTGGAAATCTGGAATTCTCTCCCCCAAAAGGCTGCTGAGGCTGAGGGTCAATTGGAGCTTTTAAAATGGAGATCGATAGTTTTTTGTTAGGTAAGGGTATTAAGAGATATTGTTCAAAGGGGGTAAATGGAGTTGAGTTACAGATCAGCCATGATCTATTTGAATGGTGGAAGAGGCTCGCGTCAAATCTAGGAATCTGAATCTGAGGGCAGAGTATGGGTATTAAAAAGAATATTGGGTCAGGATCTGAGTTCTATGTATTGAAGACCTTTTGATAAAATGATAGTAGTAATGGGCCATAGTTATCATCTGATAATGGCTCATGGTTGCTGCTTAGTAATGGGTGATGGTTAATGCTTGATAATAGGTCAAAGTTATTCCTTGGTAAAGGGTTATGGTTTCTACCTCGTAATTCTTTGACGATGATCATGGTTATTGCTTGGCACTGGTTATCATTTGGTAATTGATTACTAATACTGTTTAGTAACTGGGAATAGTTATCACTTGGTAATTGATCATGGTTACCACTGGTTAATGGTTCACAGCTCTTGCTTGCTAATGGGGCACAGGTCACAGTTTACACTTGGCAATGGGTCACGGGTCATGCTTGGCAGTGTGTCCTGCTTATCACTTGGTCCTAGCTACTACTTGGGTTGTCTTTTCTGAAAATACCAGCATACATTATTGCTATTGGTTGATTGAGATAGCCAATCATTGCAAAGCCCCAGTAATCATTATTTATCCTCTTAGTAACCTGTGAACCTCTTAGTAATCTGTTAACAAGGTCCCTGAAACCCAAAAAATGCATTATTATCAAAGTTCATTAGAACTTTTTGAGCATGGTAGGGGTTAAGGAAGCCATATTTCATTCAGGCACAAGTGGCCCTCGTGACATCAAAGTCCAAGGAGAAGATCACATTCAACTATCCCGGAAGTTACTTGCGCTATTTCAATAACCCTGCTGTTAAAAGTTAAATAATTAATTTTGAATCAGTTTTCTGAAGTGTCCATAACTTGTTTTTCACAACTAGCATTAAAGGCCATTGCTAAAGCTAGCACCAAGCTGCACAGGAAAATAGACGTCAAATATAATAGAGTGGATGCACTGCTGGAAAAGGTGGAATAATGATTTAAGCCTGTTTGTTGGAATCTCTGCGAATGAGTTTAGATTGGATGCAAAATTTCCTTCTGCTCACTTGACGCGCCGGTCCTCCAATAAACGGAGTTCGGTGTCCCGGCAAAGGACTTGTATAATCATGTCCTGCTCCTCATCTGTTAGGAAACTCAAATCAATCAGCTCTTCTACGTTGAACTCTAACTCCATGGCAAGATGTCCAACACCAGACAATTCTTCAAGAGAGATCAGCAGCAAAATTTAGCAAGACTTTGTGATGAAGATGCTTCAGGGTCTTGCCAAACAGTTTACCATCTTGCAGTTGAGAATGTTTCTAATATGCTCCACTCCTCACAGGCCTGACAATGAAGCAACGTCCATTCTTAAAGAGCCCAATGCTGTCTATTTCTGAAGATTGAAAGTACAGAAACTTCCATCGGGTCCCAATTATTTCTTCATGTGTTTGTCCCGGCAACAATCACTGCAAATAAACAGAGAATTGTGAGATTTTACTCAATCAACAGATTTATGATTTGCCTTGGGATAAAGTAATCCATGTGGCACGCAATGTGACAGGTCAGTTCTGTAACTGAATGTTGATGCTACACTATTGAAGGGTAGAAATGTGCTTACCCCACCTCATGAACAGTGTATTAGACAATATGTACATTCCAAAACTAACCAGCTCCGGCCCCTCAGACGGCCACTGCCCGGCCCCTTCCCTCCCTCTCCTCCCCTCCCTCCGCCCCTTCACCCCTTCCCCTCCTATTCCCCCCCTTCCCTCCACCCCTCCTCCCCTCCCTCTCCTCCCTCGAACCCTCCCCTTCCCCCCTCCCCATCCCCCACCCCTCACCCCCTCCTCTCCCCTCCCTCGCCCCCACCACTCTCCCTCTCCCCTCTCCCCTTCCTCACCTCCTCTCCCCCCTCTCCCCTCCCCCTCTCCCCTCTCCTCTCCTCTCCCCACCCCTCTCCTCCTTCTCCTCTTCCCCTCTCCTCTACCCCCTCTCCTCTCTCCCCTCTCCTCTCCTCTCCCCACCCCTCTCCTCTCCCCCTTCTCCTCTCCCCCCTCTCCTCTACCCCCCTCTCCTCTCCCCCGCAATCTCCTCTCCCACCCTCTCCACTCCATCCCAATCTCCCCTCCCCCCCTCCCTCCTCTCCCCTTCTCCTCTCCCCACCCCCCCCACTCCTCTCCCCCCCACTCCTCTCCCCCGCCCCACTCCTCTCCCCCCACACTCCTCTCCCCCCCCACCCCACTCCTCTCCCACCCACCCCACTCGTCTCCCCCCACCCCACTCCTCTCCCCCCCACCCCTCCCCCCACTCCTCTCCCCCCCACCCCACTCCTCTCCCCCCCACCCCACTCCTCTCCCCCCCACCCCTCCCCCCACTCCTCTCCCCCCTCCTCTCCCCCCCACCCCTCCCCCCCTCCTTCTCCCCCCCCCCCTCCTCTCCCCCCCACTCCCTCCCCCCCACCCTCTCCCCCCACCCATCCCTCTCCCCCCACCCCACCACTCTCCCCCCTTCCCACGCCTCTCCCCCAACCCCACGCCTCCCCCCCAACCCCACTCCTCTCCCCCCCACCCCACTCCTCTCCCCCCCTCCTCTCCCCCCCACTCCTCTCCCCCCCACTCCTCTCCCCCTCCCACCCCACTCCTCTCCCCCCTCCTCTCCCCCCCACTCCTCTCCCATACCCCCCCACTCCTCTCTCCCCCACTCCTCTCCCCCTCCCACCCCACTCCTCTCCCCCCACCCCACTCCTCTGCCACTCCACTTTTCTCCCCCCGACCCCACTCCTCTCCCCCGCCCCCCCACTCCTCTCCCCCCCACCCCTCCCCCCACTCCTCTCCCCCCACCCTTCTCCCCCCTCCTCTCCCCCCCACCCTTCTCCCCCCCACTCCGCTCCCCCCCACTCCTCTCCCCCTCCCACCCCACTCCTCTCCCCCGCCCCCCTACTCCTCTCCCCCTCCCACCCCACCCTTCTCCCCCCCCTCCTCTCCCCCCCACCCTTCTCCCCCCCTCCTCTCCCCCCCACCCTTCTCCCCCCCACTCCTCTGCCACTCCACTCCTCTCCCCCACCCCACTCCTCTCCCCCACCCACCCCACTCCACTCCCCGACACCCCACTTCTCTCCCCCACCCCACTCCTCTCCCCCCACCCCCCACCTCTCCCCCCACCCCCCACCTCTCCCCCACCCCACTCCTCTCCCCCCCACTCCTCTCCCCACCCCACTCCTCTCCCCCCCACTCCTCTCCCCCCCACTCCTCTCCCCCCCCACTCCTCTCCCCCACCCCACTCCTCTCCCCCCACTCCTCTCCCCCACCCCACTCCTCTCCCCCACCCCACTCCTCTCCCCCACCCCACTCCTCTCCCCCACCCCACTCCTCTCCCCCCCACTTCTCTCCCCCCACTCCTCTCCCCGCCCCCCCACTCCTCTCCCACCCCAATCCTCTCCCACTCCACTCCTCTCCCCCCTCCTCTCCCCCTACCCCTCCCCCTCCTCTCCCCCCACTCCTCTCCCCCCCACCCCGCCCCCCCCACCCTTCTCCCTCCCACTCCTCTCCCCCTCCCACTCCACCTCTCCCCCACCCCCCCACTCCTCTCCCCCCCACCCTTCTCCCCCCCACTCCTCTCCCCCTCCCACCCCACTCCCGCCCCCCCACCCCACTCCTCTCCCCCGCCCCCCCACTCCACTCCCCCCACTCCTATCCCCCCACTCCTCTCCCCCCACCCCACTCCTCTGCCACTCCACTCCTCTCCCCCCCACCCACCCACTCCCCCCCACCCCACTCCTCTCCCCCCCCACCCCACTCCTCCCCTCACCTCACTCCTCTCCCCCCACCCCACTCCACTCCCCCCCACCCCACTCCACTCCCACCCAACTCCACTCCCACCCACCCCACTCCACTCCCCCCCCACCCCACTCCACTCCCCCCCACCCCACTCCTCTCCCCCCACCCCACTCCTCTCCCCTGACACACCCCACTCCTCTCCCCCTCACCCCACTCCTCTCCCCCTCACCCCACTCCTCTCCCCCCCACCCCACTCCTCTCCCCCCCACCCCACTCTCTCCCCCCCAACCCACTCCTCTCCCCCCACCTCACTCCCCCCACCCCACTCCTCTCCCCCCCACCCCACCCCACTCCTCTCCCACCACCCCACTCCTCTCCCCCCCCCCCCCACCCCACTCCTCTCCCCCCCACCCCACTCCTCTCCCCCCACCCCACTCCTCTCCCCCCCGACCCCACTCCTCTCCCCCCACCCCACTCCTCTCCCCCCCCACCCCACTCCTCTCCCCCGACACACCCCACTCCTCGCACCCCACCCCACCCCACTCCTCTCGCCCCACCCCACCCCACTCCTCTCGCCTCCACCCCACTCCTCTCCCCCCCCACTCTTCTCCGCCCCCTCCCCCCAGCATCAGCAGAGACACTTCTGTGGTTAGCAGGCCTTTGAGGCACTCAGGGATCAGGATCAGGAAACTCACCTGGATGTTGACTGTGTTTCTCAAGGTTTCAACATGAGGCTGCTGCCAATGATGCCCCTTCAGACCCCCTTCCCAACTGCTGCCTAGTACAGTTTGTACATACACAAAATGTACAAACTTTACAACAATAACGCAAGTCCCAGTGGTCACAGACTGAGAACAGACACACCTTTCAATGCTGCAGGAAGAAAAGGAGAAGTGACGTGTGATGAGGAAGGGAAGTAGTGGCCAGCGAGAGCAGCACAGTCACGATGAAACTATTCATGACTGATTATGGCCATTTTAGGACGGTGAGAAGAGCAGAGGTTGGTCTGCCAGAGATTCAAAGAGGGAGTTATGGGAGAGGTGAGCTCCAGGCTGGGAGGGCACAACATGTTCAAGCACCTCAGAGAGGAAAGGGAGGTTGGAGATGGGGCATTAGTTGGTGAGGATGGAGGGGTGAAAGTGGGTTTTTTTTGAGGAGGGGGTGATGACAGCAGTTTTGAAGAGAGGCGACAGTGTCTTAGGATAGAAAACCATTGATAATATCAGCTTGTATGAGAACAGGCAGGGGAGCTGGGTAGTCAGGAGTTGAAGGTGGGGGAGGGTGGAATCAAGTGAGCAGGCAATGGGTATTATGAATGAGATGAGCTTGGAGTGGGCAAGGGAAGAGATGGGGGAGAAACTATCGAGAGACAAGGGTCCAGGGCTAGAGTGGGTGGGTGACAGTGAGAGGTTAGGGCTGGGAGAGAGGAGCCAAAGGGAAAAAAGGACACAGCAGCGGCAGCTGCATGGTCTAAATTTTGGTGACAAAGAAATCCGTAACCTGTTTGCACTTGGTGTCTGAGGAAGTGGAAAAGGCAGGGGAAAGAGGTTTAAGGCGAGAGGGGAAAGAGGTTTAAGGCGAGAGGGGAAAGAGGTTTAAGGCGAGAGGGGAAAGAGGTTTAAGGCGAGAGGGGAAAGAGGATCAAGGAGATGGTTGATTGTAGGAAATAGGAGCTTAGGGTTGTCCTTGCCCTCCATGCCGATCCTGCAGTAGTGGTAGTTTCACAGAGAGGAAAGCACAGTAATACTTGATGTGGTCAAGCCAGATCTGGGCTAAGCCAGTTGCATACCAGTACACTCAAGTGTCCAACCCTCAAAGAGTGCAAAGATAGAGGTGAGGGAGCATTTAAGCAAGTCAACAACTGCAGAGATGCCACGATGAGTAGAGCCAGAGGTGCAGGATTCGGAAATTGAAGAGCGTGGCTATATGCAACTGGAGGAAGAGATTTTCCTCTGGGCAGATGGTGAAAGTAGTGAAATTGGTAGTGGGTAGGAGGATAATGGTGGTGAGGAAGACCAAGAAGTGGTCAAAGATGGCCTCATCTGTGAGCAGTTGCTGCAGAAACTCCGACCGATACAGCGATCTAACCAGCAGTGGAGGCCACAGAAAAATCTGCAAGTCATTTAAAAACATTTTTTTTAACCTTAATGTGGAGCCAGGAGGAGCTGGAGTGCCCCACACTTGCCCCCCCCCCGCCCCGCCCCGATTCACCTGTGTACCTCAGCCAGTGTCTGAGTTGAGCGGAATTCAAAGGGCCCGAGCCGTGGGCAGTGTCAGGGAGCCTGATTGGTGCCTGCAGCTCGCCGCAATATGATGAGAAGGTCCTCAGGCCTCTTCCCGTTCTGGTGTGCCCGGCTTCGGACACTAATAAATTTTGGCTTCACTGCTTTTTACCACTGTTCAATTTCCTTTGAAATTTAAATTTAAAATAGCCTTTTGGTCAGAGTAATAATCAGTCCCACTCAGTTATCACCACTCTGTGTTTTGGGGGGATTTATATTGAAGTTCAACATCAATGACCACTCCTGTTAGCTGACTTTGCATCCTCCATGAACCAGAGTGCCTTTAGCTGCCCAATCCTTTGGTCAATGTAACGAGACCCAGGTGTGAAACAGAGAACCCTTGCTGCTGTACTCTAGTTTACTGCAATATATATCTTGTGCCATCACTTGATTCTCCTCTCTTCAGTGGGTCGATAAACATTCACTCTAACAGACTGCAGCTCAGGTTATAAACCAACAGATGAATTTATTTAACATTAAACAGATAAATGAATGGTATTTATAAACTTTACTAATCGCCTCAAAATATCAACACAACACCTCTCCTGTGCTACCCCTTACATAGTGAAATGCTGCCATGGAACCTCTCATTAAGCAATTGATCCCACTCCCCAACATGCACCCACCGGCACACTCTCAGTAACACCCTTACCCCTCACAAACATACACCCACTAACACACCCTCACAAACTAACACACACCTATTAACACATTCCAAGGCCCGCGACGAAGACACATTAATTAATACACACACAGCAACATATTTGCACTAACATACTCCCATGACCATGCACCCACAAAACCATTAACACCCGCCCACTCACACTCACACTCATATGTCTGGTCTCACTCACATCACCAACACTCTCTCAGCCTAGCACACTATCACTAACAGATTCTCAGTAACTTTCACACTTACACGTACATTCTGTGTCCCTCACATTCAGTCGCACTAATTCTCACACCAGCTTAGTGTGTTCCTTTGCTGAAGTATTTGTTACCCTCTCAAGCCGTTTTCCAATTTTTTTTAACAAACTGTCAGAGTTAATTATCTCGTGAGGCCTAATAAACTCCTTAACCCATTGAGACAGTTGGGGGCCTCAACCAACTAAAGTGAAGTGTGACCAGAGTTCGCTGCAGGATCAGCACTGAATGATTGCTCAGGTGAGCTTGCTTATTTTAACAACGACATTTACCTGATCAATTTAGACGGAATGCTCAATTCATAGGAAGGAAGGCTCCAGGACTAGCGGAGGAGTAAGGCCTCAAAACAAGCCAGCAGCTGTGCAACTGTGAAAGTTGTCTGAGTGGCTTTGAGTTTGCATTAACACAGTCAGGTTGTGACACCATAGATAGGAAATCTAACCACAGAGCGTAGAGAGAAAAACAGGACTGGATTTCTGTCAGATATGGAATGCATTTTAAATACTACTTCAGCCTGTGATATACAGCCACATACACACAAATTAACACTCAGACTGTACTGTGCACACTATAACTTCACTCATACTCCATTGTGCACACTGTAAACTCAGTTATACTGTACTGTGCACGCTGTAAACTCAGGTATACTGTACTGTGCACACTAAGTGCATGCGCACTGTATTATACATAATTCAAACATTCTCATACTGTACTGTGCATACTCTAGTGTATTGTACACTTTATGTTTTGGAATTTTTGACCATTTTTCCATAGAAAGGATTTGGAAAAGGATTTTTAGGGTGAATTTCTCTGGGCTTCTCTCGCTCTGTAACCCATCACCATCCCCACAAGCACGGCAGCAGTTCCAGATGTCCCACCACCACCTCCTCAGGGCAGCTTGTCTGGAGAAGAAATGTGACCTTGCCAGTGTCGCACAAACCTCAACAACAAATAAAAAAAAGACATCCTTTCATCCACACATTTCTTTTTTCCTTATTCTAACACATAACTGGTACATACAGACAAGAAGGGAGATCACTTAAGAGTGTTTGCTAGTGCTGTTGGGGAGGGTTTAAACTAAAATGGCAGGGGGTTGGGAACCTGTGCAGGGAGACAGAGGAAAGGGAAGCAAGGATAGAAGCAAAAGACAAGAAGGAGAAAAGCAAAAGTGGAAGTCAGAGAAATCAAGGGTGTAAATCAAACATGGCCACAGTAAACAATAATTCTAAAAGGTCTAAGAGTGTTAAAAAAACAAGCCTGAAGGCTTTGGGGGAGAAATTCAGTATCGCCCCATTTGGGGCGCAATTATCGGCCGGGCGCAAAGATTAGCGCCTGGCGCTAATTATCGCCACCGACTGCAAACTTGACTTTTATCGTCCCTGGAGGTGATTGGAGCGCTAAATCAGGCGCTTCACACCTGTCTTAAGGCGCAAAGGCCGAGGAGCGAGGCGCTACCTCAGAGCGCTGGCGAAGCTCATGTAATGTCAGTCAGCAATGGAACACACACACAATGGCATGGGCCAGTTCTTAAAGGGGATGGTTAATCTTGCTTTCCATCCACATCCTGCTCATTGCAGCCTTGAATCTTGGCCTGGAGAGACCTGCACATCAAATCTGCTGGAAAGAACAATGGAGAGTACCAGGCAAAGAGCTCAGAGTGCAGCCCCCACACTCTCTTCTAAATCGATACAAGGAATGGCAAATCAAAATGAACCTGCAAAGTGCTGCTCAGTACCCAAAACTCCTTCACACAACGTTGAATCTCTCCAGAAGTCTCTCTCTCTCTCTCTCTCTCAGAATGCGTAGTTCAAAAATGGCACCAACAATAAAAGGCAGGAAGCGGTCACCTTTAAATAGCGCTCCCCCTTTCCCTTCATGACTGGAGAACGCTCCCCTCAACCTGTCGTTGCTAGCGTCAGGCGGTAAGGCAGGGGGCGCCACTCAATATCTGCTCCGGGGCGATACCAGGGCGTTGCGCACTCGACTGACGTCACGATCTGCCGGCGCAGGAGATCATGGCGGTAGTGTTTAGCGCCGCCGCAAAATGTCTGGTTAATTTCACGAGCGGCGCAAACTTCGCCGCGCCTGGACGCTAGATGCTTTGCGCCCCATTAGCGCCCTCTTAAGGCACTAACGGGAGGCGCAACCAACTGAATTTTCCCCCCTTTGTGTCTTAATGCGAGGAGCAGTCGTAATAAGGTGGATGAATTAGCTGCGCAAATATATGTAAACGGATATGATATAATTGGGATTACGGAGACATGGCTCCAGGGTGACCAAGGCTGGGAATTCAACATCCAGGGGTATTCAATATTCAGGAAGGACAGGCAAAAAGGAAAAGGAGGTGGGGTAGCATTGCTGGTTAAAGAGGAGATTAACACAATAGTAAGGAAGGATATTAGCTCTGATGATGTGGAATCTGTATGGGTGGAGCTGAGAAATACCAAGGGACAGAAAACGTGAGTGGGAGTTGTATACAGAACCCCAAACAGTAATGCTGAGGTTGGGGATGGCATTAAACGGGAAATTAGAGATGCATGCAATAAGGGCATAGCAGTTATCATGGGTGACTTTAATCTACATATAGATTGGGCTAACCAAATTAGTAACAATACTGTGGAAGAGGAATTCCTAGAGTGTATATGGGATGGTTTCCTGGACCAATATGTCGAGGAACCAACTAGAGATCAGGCCATCTTAGACTGGGTGTTATGTAATGAGAAAGGATTAATTAGCAATCTTGTTGTGCGAGGCCCCTTGGGGAGGAGCGATCATAATATGATAGAATTCTTCATTAAGATGGAGAGTGAAGTAGTAGTTGACTCAGAGACTAGGGTACTGAATTTAAGTAAAGGAAACTACGATGGTATGAGGCGCGAGTTGGCTAGGATGGATTGGGAAATGTTACTTAAAGGGTTGACGGTGGATAGGCAATGGCAAACATTTAAAGATCGCATGGATGAACTACAGAATTTGTTCATCCCTGTTTGGCATAAAAATAAAACAAAAAAGGTGACTCAACCGTGGCTAACAAGGGAAATTAGGGATAGCATAAGATCCAAGGAGAGGACATATAAATTGGCCAGAAAAAGCAGCAAACCTGAGGTTTGGGAGCAGTTTAGGATTCAGCAAAGGAGGACAAAGGGATTAATTAAGAGGGGGGAAATAGAGTATGAGAGTAAGTTTGCAGGGAACATAAAAACTGACTGTAAAAGTTTCTATAGATATGTGAAGAGAAAAAGATTGGTGAAGTCAAGCGTAGGTCCCTTGCAGTCAGAATCAGGGGAATTTATAATGGGGAACAAAGAAATGGCAGACCAATTAAATACATACTTTGGTTCTGTCTTCACAAAGGAGGACACAAATAAACTCCCAGAGATGTTGGGGAACATAGGGTCTAATGAGAGGGAAGAACTGAATGAAATCAGTATTTGTAGGGAAATGGTGTTAGGCAAATTGACGGGATTGAAGGCCGATAAATCCCCAGGGCCTGATAATCTACATCCTAGGGTACTTAAGGAAGTGGCCCTAGAAATAATAGATGCATTGCTGGTCATCTTCCAAAATTCTATAGACTCTGGAACAGTTCCCATGGATTGGAGGGTAGCTAATGTGACCCCACTATTTAAAAAATGTGGTAGATAGAAAACGGGGAATTATAAACCGGTAAGCCTGACATCGGCAGTGGGGAAAATGCTAGAGTTCATTATAAAAGATGTAATAGCAGAGCATTTGGAAAACAGTGACAGGATCAGACAAAGTCAGCATGGATTTACAAAAGGTAAATCATGCTTGACTAATCTACTGGAATTTTTTGAGGATGTAACTGGTAGAATAGATAAGGGAGAACCAGTGGATGTGGTGTATTTGGACTTTCAGAAGGCTTTCGATAAGGTCCCGCATAAGAGATTAGCGTGCAAATTTAAAGCACATGGGATTGGGGGTAAGGTACTGACTTGGACAGAAAACTGGTTGGCAGACAGGAAGCAAAGAGTTGGAATAAATGGGTCTTTTTCCGAGTGGCAGGCAGTGACTAGTGGGGTACCGCAGGGATCGGTGCTAGGACCCCAGTTATTCACAATATATATTAATGATCTAGATGAGGAACTAGATGTAATATCTCCAAGTTTGCAGACGACACAAAGCTGGGTGGGCTTGTGTGCTGTGAGGAGGATGCAGAGAAACTCCAGTATGATTTGGACAGGTTGGGTGATTGGGCAGATGCATGGCAGATGCAGTATAATGTGGATAAATGCGAAGTTATCCACTTTGGTGGCAAAAACAGGAAGGCAGATTATTATCTGAATGGCAATAGATTGAGAAAAGGGGAAGTGCAACGAGACCTGGGTGTCCTTGTGCACCAGTCGCTGAAGGTAAGCATGCAGCTGCAGCAGGCGGTTAAGAAAGCAAATGGTATGTTGGCCTTCATAGCGAGAGGATTCGAGTACAGGAGCAAGGATGTCTTGCTGCAGTTGTACAGGGCCTTGGTGAGACCACAGCTTGAGTATTGTGTGCAGTTTTGGTCGCCTTATCTGAGGAAGGATGTTCTTGCCATGGAGGGATTGCAGCGAAGATTCACCAGACTGATATCTGGGATGGCAGGAATGACGTATGAAGAGAGATTGGGTCGATTAGGCTTATATTCGCTAGAGTTTAGAAGAATGAGAGGGGATCTTATTGAAACTTATAAAATTCTAACAGGACTAGACAGACTAGATGCAGGAAGGCTGTTCCCGATGGCGGGGGAGTCCAGAACCAGGGGTCACAGTCTAAGGATAAGGGGTAAGCCATTTAGGACTGAGATGAGGAGGAATTTCTTCACCCAGAGAGTGGTGAACCTGTGGAATTCTCTACCACAGAAGGCAGTTGAGGCCAACTCATTAAATATATTCAAGAAGGAGTTTGATATATTTCTTAAGGCTAAGGGGATCAAGGGATATGGGGAGAAAGCAGGGACAGGGTACTGAATTTGGATGATCAGCCATGATCGCATTGAATGGCGGAGCAGGCTCGAGAGGCCGAATGGCCTACTACTGCTCCTATCTTCTATGTTTCTATGTTTATCTCTTGATTCCTTACAAGGGGTGGGCCAAGGAGATTCTGATGTATGGGCAATAAAGGGAGTGGGGAAGAAGAGGTTAGAGGCCTTTCCCAAGCTTATGACTAGTGTCATAGAATCATAGAATCCTACAGCACAGAGGGAGGCCTTTCGGCCCGTTCTGCCTGTGCCGGCTCTTTGAAAGAGCTGTCCAATTAGTCCCACACCCCAGCTTTTTCCCCATAATCCTGCAAATTAGTCCTCTGATTCCACCACCCTTTCAGGTAGTGCGTTCCAGATCATCATAACCTTCTGTGTGAAGAAATTTCTCCTCACTTCCCCTCTAGTTCTTTTGCCAATTATTTTAAATCTATGACCTTTGGCTACTGACCCACTTGCCAGGGGAAATAGTTTCTCCCTACTTGCTCTATCAAAACCCCTCATGATTTTGAATACCTGAATTAGGTCTCCCCTTAACCTTCTCTGCTCTAAGGAGAACAATCCCAGCTTCTCCAATCTCTCCACATAACTGAACTCCCTCATCCTTGGTATCATCCTGGTAAAACTCCTCTGTACCTCTCCAAGGCCTTAACATCCTTCCTAAAGTGTTTTTTTTATTCGTTTATGGAATGTGGGCATCGCTGGCAAGGCCAGCATTTATTGCTCATCCCTAATTGCCCTTGAGAAGGTGGTGGTGAGCTGCCTTCTTGAACCGCTGCAGTGGTGAAGATACTCCCACAGTGCTGTTAGGGAGTGAGTTCCAGGATTTTGACCCAGCGACGATGAAGGATCGGCGATATACTTCTAAGTCAGGATGGTGTGTGACTTGGAGGGGAACTTGGAGGTGGTGGTGTTCCCATGCACCTGCTGCCCTTGTCCTTCTAGGTGGAAGAGGTCGCGGGTTTGGGAGGTGTTGCTGAAGAAGCCTTGGCGAGTTGCTGCAATGCATCTTGTAGATGGTACACACTGCAGCCATAGTACTTCGGTGGTGGAGGGAGTGAATGTTTAAGGTGGTAGAGGGGGTGCCAATCAAGCGGGCTGCTTTATCCTGGATGGTGTCGAGCTTCTTGAGTGTTGTTGGAGCTGCACTCATCCAGGCAAGTGGAGAGTATTCCATCACACACCTTACTTGTGCCTTGTAGATGGTGGAAAGGCTTTGGGGAGTCAGGAGGTGAGACACTCGCCGTAGAATACCTAGCCTCTGACCTGCTCTTGTTGTCACAGTATTTATGTGGCTGGTCCAGTTAAGTTTCTGGTCAATGGTGACCCCCAGGATGTTGATGGTGGAGGACTCGGCGATGGTAATGCTGTTGAATGTCAAGGGGCGGTGGTTAGACTCTCGCTTGTTGGAGATAGTCATTACCTGGCACTTCTGTGGCGCGAATGTTACCTGCCACTTATCAGCCCAAGCCTGAATGTTGTCCAGGTCTTGTTGCATGCGGGCATGGACTGCTTCATTATCTGAGGAGTTGTGAATGGCACTGAACACTGTGCAGTCATCAGCGAACATCCCCATTTCTGACCTAATGTTGATGGGAAGGTCATTGATGAAGCAGCTGAAGATGGTTGGGCCTAGGACACTGCCCTGAGGAACTCCTGCAGCAATGTCCTGGGGCTGTGATGATTGACCTTCAACCACCGCAACCATCTTCCTTTGTGCTAGGTGTGACTCCAGCCAGTGGAGAGTTTTCCCCCCCGATTCCCATTGACTTCAGTTTTACTAGGGCTCCTTGATGCCACACTCGGTCAAATGCTGCCTTGATGTCAAGGGCAGTCACTCTCACTTCACCTCTGGAATTCAGCTCCTTTGTCCATGTTTGGACCAAGGCTGTAATGAGGTTGGGAGCCAAGTGGTCTTGGTGGAACCCAAACTGGGCATCAGTGACGAGATTATTGGTGAGTAAGTGCCGCTTGATAGCACTCTTGATGACACCTTCCATCACTTTACTGATGATTGAGAGTAGACTGATGGGGCGGTAATTGGCTGGATTTAATTTGTCCTGCTTTTTGTGGACAAGACATACCTGGGCAGTTTTCCACATTGTCGGATAGATGCCAGTGTTGTAGCTGTACTGAAACAGCTTGGCTAGAGGCGCGGCTAGTTCTGGAGCACAAGTCTTCAGCACGATAGCCGGGATATTGTCGGGGCCCATAGCCTTTGCTGTATTCAGTGCGCTCGCCGTTTCTTGATATCACGTGGAGTGAATCGAATTGGCTGAAGGCTGGCTTCTGTGATTGTGGGGACCTCAGGAGTAGACCGATATGGATCATCCACTCGGCACTTCTGGCTGGAGATGGTTGCAAACACTTCAGCTTTGTCTTTTGCACTCACGTGCTGGGCTCCACCATCATTGAAGATGGGGATATTCATGGAGCCTCCTCCTCCCGTTAGTTGTTTAATGGTCCATCACCATTCACGACTGGATGTGGCAGGACTGCAGAGTTTTGATCTGATCCGTTGATTGTGGGATTGCTTAACCCTGTCTATCGCATGTTGCTTCCGCTTTTTAGCATCATGCAGTCCTGTGTTGCAACTTCCCCAGGTTGACACCTCAATTTTTTTTACTTGTTTTTGTATTCACTGCCCCTATTTACAAAGCCAAGTATCTCAAACGCTTTCTTAATTGCCTTATCAACTTGCACTGCCACCTTCAAGTATTTGTGAATATGCACCCCCAGGTCCCTCTGCTCTTGCACTCTGCTCAAAATAGTACCGTTTAGATTATACTGCCTCTCCATGTTGTTTCTCCCAAAGTGCCTCACTTCACACTTATCCGCATTAAATTGCATCTGCCATGTGTCTGCCCATTTTCCCAGTCTGTCTATGTCCTCTTGAAGTCTGCTCCTATCCTGTTCATATATCTACAAACTTCAAAATTGTACTCGCTGTACCGAAGTCCATGTCATTTATATATAACAAGAAAAACAATATACCGACCCCTTGGTGTCCCCACTGCATACTTCCCTCTAGTCAGAAAAACATCCGTTCACAATTACTCTCTGCCTCCTATCCCTTAGCCAATTTCGTACCCAAGTTACCACCGTCCTTTTTATACCATGTGCTTCTATTATCCGAATAAGTCTGTTATGTGGTACGTTGTCAAATGCCTTTTGAAAGTCTATCTCCTTCTCACTATTTTGGGGTCTATAGTAAACAACCAGCAATGTAACAGTTCCTTTTCTGTTCCTTAACTCTAACCAAATAGATTCAGTCTTGGAACCCTCTAGTATATCATTCCTCTGTAGAACTGTAATATTATCCTTGATCAATACTGCCACCCCACCTCCTGTCCTTTTTTCCTTCTCTATCCCTCCTGAATACATTGTAGCCAGGAATGTTTAGTTCCCACTCCTGCCCATGTTTAAGCCAGGTCTCCATTATAGCCACTATATCATAACCCCATGTGGCAACTTGCGCCTGTAACTCATCAACCTTATTTGTAACACTCCTCACATTATCACCATCCTTTGCTTTTAATTCTTTTTCTCCTTAGTTAGTCACTCATTCACTCTCTAACACACAGTTATACAGTGCAGCACTGTAGCATAACAAAACTACAATGTCTTGCCATGTAAAGTTTTGTTTTAAGGGCCTCCTGAATTCCATCCAACTTATCTGAAACTCTACAACCAAAATACCGTCCTGCACCATATCCCACTTGCCCACCATCCTTGTTCTTGGTAACTTCCATTGGATCCCAGCCATCCAACTCATCGAATTCAGAAACCTTGTCCTCATATACAAATTCCTCCACAGTCTCACCCCACTCTTCCTCTGCAACCTCCTCCACTTCTTTGCACTTGTCCGCTGCCTCTGTTCCTCTAACTCTAACCTTCTGTGGATCCCGCCTCTTTGGCACAGCCTTCTGTCATCTTGGCCACGCACTTCAGATTGTATTCCTAAACCTTACCACCTTCCTCCAAAATCCTCCTCAAAATCCACTCTGACCATACCTTCAGTCATTCCTCAGTGTCCATTTCTCCTCTGTGAAACACCCTGGGACACTTACTATGTTACCGGTGTGATATAAATGTAAGTTATGTTGTTGCACAGGATTGTGGTTTGTTGAGTACCATCTCTCATCACATGGATCCACCATATTACAATTACTTTTGCTGCTACAGAAGAAATGTAGCTATGACTGGGCTGAATTTGAAACACATGGGTCTCTAACTGACATTCCAGATGCAGATCGGATATTTAGAGGCTGGTCCTGTCTCATGTCCAGTAGAGGTATACGAGTGTGCCCAGAGCTACATTACGTTATCTGCATAGTCTTCAGTCTCTGGGATGTAAATTTATTTTAAGGGATCCTTCAAATCATTGACCATCAGGTCAGGTTTCACTGCTTTTGCAACTTCAGTCAATCACAAGTTGCAGTTAGTGTCAGCTGTGGCTCAATTGGTAGTTCACTTGCCTCTGAGTCAGAAGGTTGTGGGTTCATAGTCCCACTCCAGGAACTTGAGCACATAAATCTAAGCTGACACTCCAGTGCAGTGCTGAGGGAGTGCTGCACTGTCGGAGGTGCCGTCTTTCAGATGAGACGTTAAACCGATGCCCCATCTGCTCTCTCAGGTGGACATAAAAGATCCCATGGCACTATTTCGAAGAAGAGTAGGGGAGTTATCCCCGGTGTCCTGGCCAATATTTATCCCTCAATCAACATAACAAAAACTGTTTATCTGGTCATTATCACATTGTTATTTGTGGGAGCTTGCTGTGCGCAAATCGGCTGCCGCGTTTCCCACATTACAACAGCGACTACGCTCCAAAGGTACTTCATTGTCTGTAAAGCGCTTTGAGACGTCCAGTGGTTGTGAAAGGCACTATACAAATGCAAGTCTTTCTTTTAGCTCCCCGAGGCTGGCTTCTTTGAGGGGAATTTTGCCAGCCCTGGGGAGGCGAGTATGGAGACGGGACTGCCGGGAAAATGGCAGAAACTGGGAGAGGGTACCGAACCCGGTCCCAATCCGCCTCCGTGCCATCTTCCTGGGAGGCGGGTCCCCGACTCGCGCAGGGACCCGTCTCCTCGAGGCAGGAAGGGGATTACAGCCAATTAACTGCCTGTTAACAGGTAGTTAAAAGGCAGTTAAGAGGCTTATCCCCATTTTACCCACACAAGTGCGGGCTTCCCGATGGCTGCGAACCTCGCCAGGGTTAGCGAGGCGAGCAGTGGGTCTTCGGGGGTGAGAGGGGTCGAAAAGTCCGCTGTGGAGGTGAGTGATGGGTGCAAGTGTGGAGAGGTAAGTATGGGAGGTGAGTGTAAAGTGTTAGAAAAAGTTTACTTACCTTTGCTTCTTCCTGCAGGCTTCAACCCTTGGGGATCCGGAGGTGCCTCATCTCAATGGCAGAGATGACAGAATGGCTGCTGCATTCTCCGATGCAACAGCCATCTGATTTCTGCCAAAGAAAGAGGTTTGGTGAGTCTTCAGTACAAGGACTCACCAAAGAACAGAGATTGTCTGTGTTTGACAGCTTCTCAAAGCTGTCAAACGCTGACAATTCATCTGTCAAAGCATGCAAGGATGAGAAAACAAGGTTCAGTTGGGTCGATTGAGGGGTACAAGGTAGCAAGGAATGAGCTAAAAAAAGAGCTTAGGAGAGCTAGGAGGGGGCATGAGAAGTCCTTGGCGGGTCGGATCAAGAAAAACCCCAAGGCTTTTTACTCTTATGTGAGAAATAAAAGAATGACCAGGGTGAGGGTAGGGCCGGTCAAGGACAGTAGTGGGAACTTGTGCATGGAGTCAGAAGAGATAGGAGAGGCGATGAATGAATACTTTTCGTCAGTGTTCACCGAGGAGAGGGGCCATGTTCTTGAGGATGAGAGTGTGATAAAGGTGGATAGGCTGGAGGTGGTAGATGTTCTGAGGGAAGATGTTTTAGCAATTTTGAAGAACCTGAGGGTCGATAAGTCCCCTGGGCCAGATGGGATATATCCTAGGATTCTTTGGGAGGCAAGGGAGGAGATTGCAGAGCCTCTGGCTTTGATCTTTGGGTCCTCACTGTCCACGGGGATGGTGCCAGAGGACTGGAGAGTGGCGAATGTTGTTCCTCTCTTCAAGAAAGGAAATAGGAATGACCCTGGTAATTATAGGCCGGTTAGTCTTACTTCGGTGGTTGGTAAGATAATGGAAAAGGTCCTGAGGGATAGGATTTATGACCATTTGGAAAGGGGCAACTTAATCAGGGATAGTCAACACGGATTCGTGAAGGGTAAGTCTTGCCTAACAAATTTGATTGAATTCTTTGAGGAGGTAACTAAGTGTGTAGATGAAGGTAGAGCAGTTGATGTCGTATACATGGATTTTAGTAAGGCGTTTGATAAGGTTCCCCATGGTCGTCTCATGAAGAAAGTAAGGAGTTGTGGGATAGAGGGAAATTTGGCCGATTGGATAAGTAACTGGCTATCTCATAGAAGGCAGAGGGTGGTGGTGGATGGAACATTTTCGGACTGGAGACCAGTTACCAGCGGTGTGCCACAGGGGTCGGTGCTGGGTCCTCTGCTGTTTGTGATTTTTATCAATGACTTGGAGGAGGGGACTGAAGGGTGGATCAGTAAATTTGCTGATGACACCAAGATTGGTGGAGTAGTGGATGAGGTGGAGGGCAGTTGTAGGCTGCAAAGAGACATTGATAGGATGCAGAGCTGGGCTGAAAAATGGCAGATGGAATTTAACCCTGATAAGTGCGAGGTGATTCATTTTGGTAGGGCAAATTTGAATAAGGATTACAGGGTCAACGGCAGGGTTCTGAGGAACGTGGAGGAGCAGAGGGATCTGGGGGTTCATATCCACAGATCTCTGAAGGTTGCCACTCAAGTGGATAGAGCAGTAAAGAAGGCCTATGGTGTGTTGGCGTTTATTAACAGAGGGTTTGAGTTTAAGAACCGTGAGGTTATGCTGCAACTGTACAGGACCTTGGTGAGACCACATTTGGAATATTGTGTGCAGTTCTGGTCACCTCACTATAGGAAGGACGTGGAAGCATTGGAAAGAGTGCAAAGGAGATTTACCAGGATGCTGCCTGGTTTGGGGGGGAGGTCTTATGAGGAAAGATTGAGGGAGTTGGGGCTTTTCTCTTTAGAGCGGAGGAGGATGAGAGGCGACTTAATAGAAAGCAGGGCGGGCTTAACAAGGTCAATCAAGGGATAATAGCGTGGGTTGGCCGGACGTCGTTGGGGGTGGGACTGAAACCCGACAACCAGCAGTCCCGCCCCCAACGTGTCCCCATTGATAAGATCCAGCCCTTTGCTTCTGTCTAATAGCCAGCTCTCTCAGAAAGGTAAAAATTTAAATTTTATACCCCTCATTTTAAAGTGAAATAACTGCACAGCTACACATAAGAACATAAGAATTAGGAGCAGGAGTAGGCCATACAGCCCCTCGAGCCTGCTCTGTCATTCAATAAGATCATGGCTGATCTTCGACCTCAACTCCACTTTCCCGCCCAATCTTCATATCCCTTGATTCCCTTAGAGTCCAAAAATCTATCTCAGCCTTGAATATAATCAACGATTCAGCATCCACAGCCCTTTGAGGTAGAGAATTTCAAAGATTCACAACCCTCTGAGTGAAGAAATTCCTCCTCATCTCAGTCTTAAATGGCCGACCCCTTATCCCGAGACTATGCTCCCTAGACTCTCCAGCCAGGGGAAATAACCTTTAGCATCTACCCTGTCAATCCCCCTCAGAATCTTATATGTTTCAATGAGATCACCCTTCATTCTTCTAAACTCCAGAGAGTATAGGCCCAATCTACACCATAGATGTCAGGCCAACAGAAGCAGGAAACACCCTGAAATAAAAACAAAAAATGCTGGAAACACTCAGCAGGTCAGGCTGTGAAGAGAGTACTCCCTGCATCACTTTTCTAAGAGTTTGTCCGCTCTGTGCCATGGCATATTCTGTCACTCTTTCCTGTCCATTTTATTTGCATTATTTGAGGTGTTTCAGGTCAGGGCTAACTCAGTGAATTAATTCAGTGTGATTCCCCAGATGTAACCTGCTGTTACCAACAGTTTGACACCACCTGGTCTGGCTCCTTGCTATTTTCTGATGCTCCAGGTCTGACATTGCCCTCTGGGTGTGGGTATAGGTACAGTGTTCCTTGGCTAACTCTTACGCCTCAGTTGGGGTTATGTCCTTAAAAACTGAGATGATCCACAGCATAGTTAAGAGGATAATAATCCCAGGGATTATAGGATTTGGCATGTGAGACATCACAGACATCTTTCTGGACAAAGCAAGCCTCAGATTGTGATGGGTTCAAAGAGGCATTATCAAGGTTGATAAACTGTATACAATCATAGAATAGTACAGCACAGAAGGAGGCCACTTGGCCCACCAAGTCTGCAAGAGCAATCCAGTTAGTCCCACGCCCCTGTTCTATCCCAATATCCCTGCAATTTTTTCTCCTTCAAGTATTTATCTAATTCCCTTTTGAAAGTTACTATTGAATCTGTATCCATCACCCTATCAGGCAGTGCATTCCAAATCCTAACCACTCATGTCGCCTCTGGTTCTTTTGCCAATCACCTTAAATCTGTGCCCTCTGTTTATCGACCCTTCAGCCATTGGAAACATTTTCCCTTTATTTACTCTATCTAAACCCTTTGTGATTTTAAACACCTCTATCAAATCTCATCTTAGCCTTCTCTGCTTTATAACCCCAGCTTCTCCAGTCTATCCACGTAACTGTAATTCCTCATCCCTGGAACCATTCTAGTAAATCTCTTCTGTACCCTCTCCAAAGATTTCACGTCCTTCCTAAAGTGTGGTGCCCAGAATTGGACACAATACTCCAGCTGCAGCCGAACTAGTGTTTTATATAGGTTTAGCATAACTTCCTGGCTTTTGTACTCTATGGGGCAATTTTGCCAGCCCTGGGGAGACGGGTATGAAGGCGGGACTGCCGGGAAAATGGCAGAATTTGGGGGCGGGTGCCCAACCCGCGTCCATGCCATCTTGCCAGGAGTTGGGTAGCCGTCCCGCGCCGGGTCCTGTCTCCTTGGAGGTGGGAAGGGATTAAAGCCTATTAACTGCCTGTTCTTCAACAGTTAGTTAACAGGCAGAAAATAGGATTATCCCCTTTTTGCCCTCACAAGTGCGGGCTTCCCGAAGGCTCCGAAACCCGCCAGGTCAGCAAGGCGAGTACTGGGTCTGCGGGGGTCGGGGGGGGTGCAAAGGTGTGCTGTGAAGGTAAGTGATGGGTGCAAGAGTGGAGAGGTGAGTATCTGAGGTAAGTGCAAAGTGTTAGTAAAAGTGTACTTACCTTTGTTTCTTCCTGCAGGCTTCAGTTGGTATGTATGCGGAGAGTCTCGGATCTCCGTGATAGAGATGACAGATGGCCGTTGCATTCTCCAATGCAACAACCATCTCATTTCTGTAAAAGAAAGAAGTTTGATGAGGTCTTGAATTCAAGACCTCATCAAACTACAGAGAATGTCACTGTTTGACAGCTTCACAGAGCTGTCAAACGATGACAATTTGACAGATGAAACGTCATACGTTGATGTTCTCTGCAACCGGCTTTCCCTTAATTGGCCTGCTAAGCCCGCTGGGCGGGCTTAACAAGGTCAATCAAGAGAAAATAGCGTGGGTTGGCCAGAATTTGATGGAGGCGGGACTGAAACCCGACAAGTGGGAGTCCCGCCTCCAAAAGCTCCCCATTGAGAAAATCACCCCCTATGTCTCTATTTATAAAGCCCAGGATCCCATATGCTTTATAAACTGCATTGTTAACCTGCCCTGCCACCTTGAAAGATTTGTGCACAAACACCCCCAGGTCTCTCTCTTTTTGTAGCCCCTTTAAAATTGTATAATTTAGCTTGTATTGTCTCTCCTCATTCTTCCTACACTTTTCTGCATTGAATTTCATCAGCTATGTGTCCGCCCATTCCACCAACCTGTCTATTTTCTCATGAAGTCTATTACTATCTGCCTCACTGTTTACTACACTTCCAAGATTCGTGTCATCTGAAAATTTCGAAATTGTGCCCTGTACCCACAAGTCCAAGTCATTAATGTATATCAAAAACAGTAGTGGTCCTAGTACTGAACCTTGTGCACTGTCAAAGTGCTGTACTGTCAGAGGTGCCGTCTTTCGGATGAGACGTTAAACCGAGGCCCCGTCTGCTCTCTCAGGTGGGTGTAAAAGATCCCATGACACTATTTCGAAGAAGAGCAGGGGAGTTATCCCCGGTGTCCTGGCCAATATTTTTCCTTCAACCAACATAACAAAAACAGATTATCTGGTCATTATCACATTGCTGTTTGTGGGACCTTGCTGTGCGCAAATTGGCTGCCGCGTTTCCTACATTACAACAGTGACTCCACTTCAAAAAGTCATTCATTGGCTGTAAAGCCATTCACAACAACTCTCTGTTTTCTATCCTTTAGCCAATTTTGTATCCATGCTGCTACTGCCCCTTTTATCCCATGGGCTTCAATTTTGCTGCCAAGCCTAATATGTGGTACTTTATTAAACGCCTTTTGAAAGTCCATATACACAACATCAACTGCACTGCCCTCATCCACCCTCACTGCTACCTCATCAAAAACTCAATCAAATTAGCCAAACACGATTTGCCCTTAACAAGTAAGTGCTGGCTCTCCTTTATTAGTCCATGCTGGTCCAAGTGGCTGTTAATTTTCTCCCGGATTATTGTTTCTAAAAGCTTCCCCACCACCGACATTAAACTGACTGGCCTGTAATTGCCAGGTTTATCCTTCTCCCCTTTTTGACCAAGGGTATAACATTTCCAATTCTCCAGTCCTCTTGCACCACCCCTGTATCTAAGGAAGATTGGAAGATTGTGGCCAGCACCTCTGCAATTTCTACCCTTACTTCCCTCAGCAACTTCGGATGCATCCCATCCGGACAGGTTGATTTATTTACTTTAAGTACCACCAGCCTTTCTAGTACCTCCTCTTTATCTATTTTTATCTCATCCAGTATCCCATACCCCTGATTAAATTACATTTTTGTGTAGGCTCCTTTGTTTGGCTAACCCTCAAGAGGGTTCTTGTTCCAGCACAGTTTCCTGTTCTTACAGGAGCTGTTTTAGTGGGACTCGATAAATGCGCAAATCTAGGGTATTGATAGTTTGTGGTAGCTGGGGGTGGGGATGGAGCTACAAATCCCAAATAAGATCCTGCAAAGATATAGGGGGAAAAATTTGGTTGCTTTGCGCCTCCCTAAGAGGGCGCTAACGGGGCGCAAAGCAACTAGCGCCCGGGCGTGACGCTGCCAACGCCTCCCGCGAAATTCAGCGGGAGGTTAGCGGCAGCGGTAACCGTTAGTGCCCCGCGGCACTGACCTCATCGCCGTGCGCAGCGCCCCGCTTGCGCCCCGGCCGCGATCTTCAGTAGCGCCCCCTGACTTACCGCCGGACGCTATGTCCGACGGGGTCAGGGGGGCCTACCTGCAGCTGGGGCGGCGCTATTTAAAGGCGAGGTGCCGGGCGGCCATTTTTGTTGCTGGCCGCCTGCCAGCACCTGCCTCCGCTCCTGTCCCCGGCCTCCTTACCTGCCCCCCCGCGGAGTGCCGGCTGCGCTCCATGAGCCCAGCACTTCTCTTGAGTGCCGGGCTCTTTTGCCAGCACTCCGATCCCCGGGGGCCCAGCTGGGCCCTGCGCACGCTGCGCAAGGCCCCTCCCCTTTAAGAAGGGGAGGAAGGCCTGCAATACCGCGGCGCGATGTGCCGCAGTGCGTGGCGCTGCGGCACGTAGCGCCATGATATTCACTTGCAGCGCCCCAAGAGGGAGGCGGGGCGCTTCCAGTAGCATCCCGCCTCCTTCTTGGCGTGCTACCAGTGAATTTCAGGCGCGGGAACGCTAATTTTTTCGGCAGGCGAAGTTAGCACCCCAAAGGGGGCGCGACTCAAATTTTCCCCCCATAGAATCATAGAATGGTTACAGCACGGAAGAAGGCCATTTGGCCCGTTGAGCCCATGCCGGCTCTCTGCAAGAGCACTTCATCTAGTCCCACTCCCCCGCCCTTTCCCCGTAGCCCTGCAAATTTCTTTCCTTCAGATACTTAACCAACTCCCTTTTGAAAGCTGTGATTGAATCTGCTTCCACCACCCTTTCAGGCAGTGCATTCCAGATCTTAACCACTCGCTGTGTAAAAAAGTTTTTTCTTACGTCGCCTTTGGTTCTTTTGCCAATCACCTTAAACCTGTGTCCACTGGTTCTCGATCCTTCTGCCAATGGGAACAGTTTCTCTCTATCTACTCTGTCCAGACCCCTCATGATTTTGAACGCCTCTATCAAATCTCCTTTCAATCTTCTCTGCTCCAAGGAGAACAACCCCAGCTTCTCCAGTCTATCAACGTAACTGAAGTCCCTCATTCCTGGAATCATTCTCGTAAATCTTTTCTGCACCCTCTCTAAGGCCTTCACATCCTTCCTAAAGTGTGGTGCCCGGAATTAGACACAATACTCCAGTTGGGGCCGAACCAGTGTTTTATACAGGTTCATCATAATTTCCACACTTTTGTACTCTATACCTCTATTTATGAAGCCCAGGATCCCGTAAGCCTTTTTAACTGCTTTCTCAACCTGCCCTGCCACCTTCAACGATTTGTGCACACATACTCCCAGGTCTCTCTGTTCGTGCACCCCCTTCAGGATTGTACTATTTAGTTTATATGTCCTCTCCTCATTCTTTCTACTAAAATGTATCACTTCGCACTTTTCTGCATTAAATTTCATCTGCCACATGTCCGCCCATTTCACCAGCCTGTCTATGTCTTCCTGAAGTCTATCCCTCTCCTCCTCACTGTTCACTATACAGGAAACTCTCATTTAAACGGCACCTAAATATCCGGAATTCTCTAATAACCGGCAGAATTCATACTCCGAAAACTACAGTATACAGTCGTTTATAAGTTTTGTTTTACTGTTAAGTAATTAAAGAGTTATAGATTACCCTCAACTGGCATTACTGTACTTAATCAAGCATCTTCCACCATCCATTTAACACAACATTCTGTTGGGGAGTACCCAATTATACTGCACATTTCTTGATTTTTTTATTTTTGTTTGTTAAAAATAGCCTTGGTAGATATACCTCCCGTTATCTGGAATTTTTAATCAACCGGCACCATCCCGGTCCCGTCGGTGCCGGATACGAAAGAGTTTCCTGTACCTTCCTCCAGTCTGAAAAACAACTGTTCACCACTACTCTCTGTTTCCTATCACTTAGTCAATTCCGTAACTATGCTGCCACTGTCCCTTTTATTCCATGGGCTTCAACTTTGTAAGACCCATAGGGGGAAAAATTAGGTCGCGCCCCGTTTGGGGCGCAAATATTGTCTGGACGCAAATATTAGCGCCTGGTGCTAATTATCGCCACTGACTGGAAACTTCACTTTTACCGCCCCGGGAGGTGAGTGGAGCGCTAAATCAGGCGCTGCACACCTGTCTTAAGGCGCAAAAGCCGAGCAGTGAGGCGCTAACTCAGCGCGCGAGCGCAGCGCAGGTGCTGCCAGTTAGCGAGGGAACACAGACACACTGGCGCCGGCCAGTTCTTAAAGCGGGGGGGGCCAACTTGCTCCCCAGCCACACCCTGCTCATTGCAGCCTTGAATCTCGGCCTGGAGAGACCTGTGAATCCATTTTGCTGCCAAGGATGGAGAGGGTGAGAGAACGAGCTCAGCGCTTCACCGAGCGGGCCTTGGATGCTCTGGTTGGCGCGGTGGAGCGCAGAAGATCTATACTCTTCCCTGAGAGTGGCAGGAGGCCTTTGCCACGCGAGTACAGAAGAGTGTGGAGGGAGGTGGCTCAGAGCGTCTCCTCCAGGAGCATGGTGCCCAGGACCCATGTTCAATGCCGCAAAAAGTTCAACGACCTCACTCGGGTCGTCAGGGTGAGTGGCTTTTTCTCAATACCTCTCCATCCCTCCATCTCAACCTCACTCTATGGCCAGAGGGTCTTAAAACCCCAATGCACAACACTCATCCAACACCTATGGCCCTTTCATGAAACACACACACACATTCCACACTTTGCATACAGTAAGGGCTATTCACCTATGGGAGGCACATCAGGCAAGACCATGGCTGTATACAGTAAGGGCTATTCACCTATGGGAGGCACATCTGGCAAGACCATGGCTGTATATTTACTCAGATGCTGTCCTTTTTCTTGCAGGCCAAGCTGGCACATAATAGGAGACAGCAGCAACGGACAGGTGGAGGGCGGCCTCAGCTGCAACCCCTCAGCGATCTTGAGGAGCGCGTCCACAGGATTGTGGCAAGTGGGTGATCGGTCCCGTCGCCGCTGGAGACGCCGACCCCGTTCTGGACAGCAACGGTAAGGTCATCACCTTTTTGTCCTCTGTCCTTCCACTTGTCCCTCACAACACCAGCCTTTGACACTTTCAATCCAACTTACTAACTCGCTGCACTTATTCCTCCCTTACTGCCACCCTGTCCTCACGCTAAAGCCACTCTTGTACCTCCCTGCTTTCAGATGGTGATTCACCAGCTGAGGAGACGGGCCCTGAAGCTGCCAGTGGGAGTGAAGCTGCAGCCGAAGAGGAAGAGGAAGCCGGAGCATCAGTGCCACCCTCTCCCGAGGAAGCCCATGCCCACACTGGGAACACGCCTTCCCTGGAGGGGAGCAGGGGGGAAGGGTCTGATGAGGGTGAAGCTCCAGGACCCAGCGGGCTGCAGCAACGCCATGGGGGTAGGGAAGAACGGGGGCCTTCTCCCCAGAGGGAGAGTATGCCAGAGACTCCTACTGCAATGGACGCAGAGGAGGAGCGGCTGATCGCAGAAATGAACACCCAGGCGGTGGGCATGCACACTGAGCTCATGGGTGCAGTGGGAAGGGTGCCCGAATGCATTGAGTCACTGGCAAGGAGTGTGGAGCACTTCGCTGTAGCACAGGCGGATGCCACACTAACGCTTAGTGCTGCAATTCAGTCACTGACTGCCGTGATCCCATCTCTGACTGCTCTCATGCAGACTCAGATTGAGGCCACGCGAGCACTGACTGCTGCCAACCTCGATGGTTCGTTCACATGTCCCCGGGGCTCTCACCGCGCCGCAGCAGGCCAGCAATCTGTGCTCCAGCAGATTGCTCCGGATGCTGAAGTGCTGCCCCGTGGGAGTGCCAGTGTGTCGGGCGAGCAGGGAGTTGCTGTCCTCTCTCACGATGACAGCATTCCTGCTGCCAACACTGTCACTTCTCCACTGCACTTGCCACCGCCTGTAGGACAGATTGCTGCCGCCCATGCAGAGTTGGTGCAGTCTGCAGCCGGGCCCTCCAGGCCCAGAACTGGTCGAGGCCGTCCTTCAGGGGCATCTGCAGTGTCAGGGTCTGACGATCAGCAGCCTTCCACCAGCCTTGCTGCAGCCACTGAGGTCCCATTACGGAGGAGCAGTAGGGTTAGAAGGGGGGAAGTGCGCAAGGGAAGGAGATCACCCTCGAAGGGCAAAAAGTAGGAGGTGTGACAAAATGCTGGTCATTTGTTTATTAAAGGCCGAGGTTCGTGGTCCAACTTTTGTCTAGTGTTTTGGACATTATCTCCAGGTTGTGAGAACCAGTTATGTTAATGACTGTTTTTTTGTGTTTATTTCTATGAGTTTGTCATGAGGAAATGACACACACAGAGTTTGTAAAATAAATAAGTTTTTGTATTCAAAATATACATGTTTGGTATTTGGAATCATTGGTGCCTTGGCCGGCTTAGGGGTTGCGTGCTGGGTTCATTGATGTTGTCAGCAATGGCAGAAGCCATTTCCACAGCAGGGGCCCTAGAAGCGGCTTGCTATCAGCCGTTGACGGACGGCCCTTGCAGTTTCACCATTGTGGGCCGCCCTCCCGCCTTGGTGCTGCTGATGATCATCCTCCTCGTCCTCTTCCTCCTCCTCCTCTGGTGGTGCTCCAAGGCCTGGTGGCATTGGCTGGGTCCTGACGATTGCCATGTTATGCAACATGCAGCACACAACTACGAAGTTGGATACTCGCTCAGGCGAGTACTGCAGGGCTCCTCCAGAATGGTCGAGACAGCGGAACCGTTGCTTCAGCACGCTGATTGTGCGCTCAATGATGTTCCTGGTAGCTTGATGGCTCTCGTTGTACCGCAGCTCAGCAGGGGTGTTGGGCGTACGGAGCGGTGTCATCAGCCAGGTGCTCAATGGATACCCCTTGTCCCCGAGAAGCCAACCAACTGGCTGATGCGGTGCCTCGAAAAGTTCTGCCACAGTAGTCTGGCGCAGGATGAAAGCATCGTGGCAGCTGCCAGGATAGTGGGCATTGACAGCGAGTATCAGCTGTCTGTGGTCACAGACCAACTGAACATTCAAGGAATGGAACCCCTTTCTGTTCCGGAATTCCTCGGCATTCTCATGTGGAGCATGCAAAGCCACATGCGTGCAGTCAATGGCGCCCTGCACCATGGGGAAGCCCGCTATCCTCGCAAAGCCCAGAGCGCGGTCACGCTGCTTGTCTGGGGTCATGGGGAAAGAGATGAACTCTCGTCTCCTTTTAAAGAGGGCATTTGTGACCTGCTGGATGCAGCAATGCACCGTGAACTGGGAGATATTGGCGAGGTCCCCAGCAGCAGCTTGAAATGAACCAGTAGCATAGAAGTTGAGAGCCACTGTGACCTTCACTGCCACCGACAGAGATGTCCTGGACCTCAGTTGAGGCTGCAGATCTGGCTGCAGCAGGTGGCAGAGCTCAGTGACCACCTCCTTGCTGAATCGCAGCCTTCGCAAACACAGCTCCTCAGACATATGAATGTAGGAGAGCTGTTCACGATATACCCTGGGAGGGTAAGCTCTCCTGTACATACGCCTGTTGGCCCTCCTCCGTCTGGCCATCATTGCCACTCTCTCTCTGCGTCTCTGTGTCCTCCGATTCAGCTGGAGCAGGACGACGCCCCCAATCAGTGCAGCCCCCATAGTCTCTTTGCAAGCAAAGTTATGAAGGACAGCAACCAAAGTACCAGCGAAGTTAGGATCAGTAGGCAAAACTACCTCACAAAGCGTTGACTCAATGCAGAAGTCTCTCTTTCTCTCTCTCCGAATCTCTCTCTCTCTCTCAGAACGAGTGGTGCAAAAATGTCAACCACAGAAAAAGACAGGAAGAGGCCCCCTTTAAATAGCGCCCCCCCGCAGCCCCACAGCGATTGATAGCGTTTCAGTCTTCCGGTCGTTGGATGCGCCAGGCGGTAAGGCAGGGGGCGCCACTCAATTTCCGCTCCGGGGCGCCACAAGGGCGTTGCACCATGGAATGACGTCACAATCTGTGCGCGCAGGTGGTCGCGGCGGTAAGGTTTAGCGCCGCCGCACAATGTCTAGTTAAGTTCCCGAGCGGCGCAAACATCGCTGCGCCCGGGCGCTAGCGGCTTTGCGCCCCATTAGCGCCCTCTTAAGGCGCTAACGGGAGGCGCAACCAACTGAATTTTTACCCCAGATTGTTTAAATTGTCTCTGTCTGATACTGAAGTCTCCCTTGGTGCATGTGCCTCACTTCACGGCAACAAATAACATTGAAAGAAGATGAGAAGAATCAATACTCAACAGGAGAATTGCTTCTGGAATATTGAGGAGATTCTCACTCCAGCCAAAGGATAGAAATCAATGTTGACAGTAAGTTGATGAGAGGGTGCAAGTGTAAATGCTGCAGACTTTCCCAGTAATGAGTCAAACTAGAGTCCTGTAGAAGCAGCACCATAGATGGACACTAACTATAGGAAAGCTTCTTTCTGATGTAGAAAAATATTCTTATTCGAGTCTGGATTTACATTCTACCCTAGCAGCCTGTCCCTAAAGCCAGGGGACAGGAATCCAACTATGAACAGACTGAGGTTGCTATTGCTGTGGAGGGACTTGAAATGATTATAAAGAATTTTTACACCAGGGCACACAGCACCTAAGCAGCAACACCACACCCACACAGTATTACCTAGTAAATAAAACAATGCGCCTGCCAGCCACTTACAAAACAGGGACTGGCTCACCTTACATGTGGAATGACAAATTCATTCCTGGTGTGCTTTAGGATGTACCCCTGTAACAAGATAGGAATGAGCGGCATCATACAGGATCAGGATCCCGAGTGGTGTGATTGAGGAGTTACACTGTAACAGGATCGGGATCCTGAGTAGTTTGATACAGGAGTTACACTATAAGAAAGTTTCAAAGGGACATTGATAGATTAAGCGAGTGGGCAAAACTTTGGCAGATGGAGTTCAATGTGGGCAAGTGTGAGGTCATCCACTTTGGACCTAAAAAAGAAAGATAGATCAGAGTAATTTCTAAATGGTGCAAAGCTAGGAACTGTGGAGAAGCTGAGAGATTAAAGGGTCCAAGTACAAATATCACTAAAAGCTAGTGGACAGATATAAAAAATAATTAAAAAGGCTAATGGAATGTTGGCCTTTATCTCAGGGGGGCGGGGTTGCTGGAATACAAAGGGATGGAAGTTATGTTACAGTTATATAAAGCTCTGGTTAGACCCCATTTAGAGTACTGTGTTCAGTTCTGGGCATCGCACCTCAGGAAGGATATATTGGCCTTGGAGGGGGTGCAGCGCAGATTCACCAGAATGATACCAGGGCTAAAAGGGTTAGATTGTGAGGACAGGCTGCATAGACTAGGCTTGTATGCCCTTGAGTATAGAAGATTAAGGTGTTTAAGATGATTAAAGCATTTTATAGGGTAGATAGAGAGAAACTATTTCCTCTGGTGGGAGAGTCGAGAACAAGTGGGTGTAACCTTAAAATTAGAGTTAGGCTGTCGGGGGTGATGTCAGGAAGCACTTCCTCACTCAGGCCCCAGATGCCCTGTTACCCTCGCTGCGCCGTTATCAGCTCGTACTTGCAGCAACTTTGCGGATAAAAATATTTTGAGCTGAAGGGTGCAGATGCAAGTCAAACTAATGGCAGACGTTGTTATATTTCCTGCTACAGCAAAATCTGGCCCATTACAAATTGACGCAATGCTGCTCAGGTAAAACTCAAAACTCTACAGGGAGTAAAACATAGAACAGTGCTAGAAACAGACTTATGGTACCTTCCTGTTTACTACTGATCTTGCTCACCTGTTTACATTGCACTTCACACTCAGAAAAAATAAACCCAGGATTCTTAACAGTATATAAGGAGCAGCGATTTGTGCTCAGCTTTCAGTCAAATAGAATCATAGAATACGATAGCAAAATACTGCAGATGCTGGAAATCCAAAATAACAACAGAAAACGCTGGAAAAACTCAGCAGGCGAGGCAGCATCCGTGGAGAGAGAAACAGAGTTAACGTTTCAGGTCGAAGACCTTTCGTCAGAACTGGAAATAGCAGGAAATGAAATAGATTTCAGGCAAGGATAAAGCTGGGAAAAGAGGGAGGGGATGAAAGAACAAAAGGAGAGATTAAGAGGCATTAAGAGCTGATCAAGGCAAGAGGTGGTGTTAATGTGACAGGTTGAGGCTAAAAGAAGTGTGAAATGCACTGGCAGAATGAAGGACAGCTGCCAGCTTCTAAGAGGGAAAAAAAAAAGGGGGGCCAAACAAAAGGGTGGATGAAAAAATAAAATATAAATGTGATAGGGGCTGAGGTTATGATCTAAAATTGTTGAACTCGATATTGAGTCCAGAGGGCTGTAGCGTGCCTAAACGAAAGATGAGGTGCTGTTCCTCGAGCTTACGCTGCGCTTCCGTGGAACAGTGTAATAGGCCGAGGACGGTGAGGTCAGATTGGGAGTGGAGCGGAGAATTGAAGTGACAGGCCACCGGGAGCTCGGGGTCCCCCTTACGGACTGAACGGAGGTGTTCCGCAAAGCGGTCACCCAATCTGCGTTTGGTCTCCCCAATGTAGAGGAGACCACATCGTGAGCAGCGAATACAGTATACTAAATTGCAGGAAGTACAAGTAAATCGCTGTTTCACCTGGAAGGGGTGTTTGGGGCCCTGGACAGTGGGAAGAGGGGAGGTATAAGGGCATGTGTTGCATCTCCTGCGCTTGCACGGGAAGGTGCCGGGCGAAGGGGAAGGGGTGCTGGGGGTGGTAAAGGAGTGGACTAGGGTGTCGCGGAGGGAGCGGTCCCTGCGGAATGCTGAAAGGGGAGGTGAGGGGAAGATGCATTTGGTGGTGGGATCACGCTGGAGGTGGCGGAAATGTCGGAGGATGATCCGTTGAATGTGGAGGCTGGTGGGGTGAAAGGCGAGGACAAGGGGAACCCTATCGTGGTTCCGGGAGGGAGAGGTAGGGGTGAGGGCAGAAGTGCGGGAGCTAGAACGGACACGGTCGAGGGCCATGTTGACCACAGTAGAGGGGAATCCTCGGTTGAGGAAAAAGGAAGACATGTCGGAAGCACTGGTATGGAAGGTGGCATCATCAGAGCAGATGCGGCGGAGACGGAGAAACTGGGAGAATGGAATAGAGTCCTTACAGGAGGCGGGGTGGGAGGAAGTGTAGTCCAAGTAGCTGTGGGAGTCAGTGGGCTTGTAGTGAATGTTAGTCAATAACCTATCCCCAGAGATGGAGACGGAAAAGTCGAGGAAGGGAAGGGAAGAGTTGGAGATGGACCATGTGAAGGTGAAGGAAGGGTGGAAATTGGAAGCATAGTGAATGAAATGTTCTAGTTCAGGGCGAGAGCAGGAGACGGCACCGATACAGTCATCAATGTACCGGAAAAAGAGGTGAGGGAGGGGACCCAAGTAGGACTGGAACAAAGAGTGTTCCACATATCCCACGAAAAGGCAGGCATAGCTAGGACCCATGAGGGTACCCATAGCAACACCTTTAATTTGGAGGAAATGGGTGGAGTCAAAGGAGAAGTTGTTCAATGTGAGAACAAGTTCAGCCAGGCGGAGGAGGGTGGTGGTGGATGGGGACTGGTTGGGCCTCTGTTCAAGGAAGAAACGGAGCGCCCTCAGGCCATCCTGGTGGAGAATGGAGGTGTAGAGGGATTGTACGTCCATACTGAAAAGGAGGCGGTTGGGGCCGGGAAACTGGAAACTGTTAAAATGGTGGAGGGCAGTGGAAGAGTCGCGGATGTAGGTGGGAAGAGACTGGACAAGGGGAGAAAAAATAGAGTCGAGATAGGAAGAGATAAGTTCCGTGGGGCAAGAACAGGCTGAAACGATGGGTCTACCGGGGCAGTCCTGTTTGTGGATCTTGGGAAGGAGGTAGAAGCGGGCTGTGCGGGGTTGGGGAACTATGAGGTTGGCGGCCGTGGGGGGAAGATCTCCAGAGGAGATGAGGTCAGTGACGGTCTTGGAAATGGTGGTTTGATGTTCGGTAGTGGGGTCATGGTCCAGGTGGAGGTAGGAGGAGGTGTCGGAGAATCATAGAATGATACAGCACAGGAGGCCATTCGGTCCATCGTGCCTGTGTTTCATTTATTTTATAATGAGATTTACAGTTCCCATTTCCAACAGAACATAAGATTCTCTCATTTGTATGGCACCTATTACTAAGAGGACAGAAGTTTTTTTTTGCCATTTTAATTATTTACAATCTATGGGGTTAATTTGCTTCCCAAAGTGATGTCAATACACCAAGGTTGTTGATTTAGGCTCAACTGAGATCGAAGATAGGTTGCGCCAGTGGAATTTTGTACCAGATGATTCAGCACCTTCAAGAGACGAGTGGAATAATATAGAGGATATTTTTTTTTAATTGCTGAAAAAAGGATGTTTTTCAAATTGTAGGATGGAATGTTTTTATTGAAGCATGTTATAGTTTTGTCAACGATTCGAAGACATATCATCCAGCCAGCACTGCCTGGCATTAAGTACCGAGTTTGAATATTGCTCAAACATTAATGTCATTCACACATTCTGTAATGTGCACATCAACACCACACCTTTTAATATCTCTGGTGTCATGCAAAAATCCTGTATGCTTTCTCAAGTTATTTTTTTTATCAAAACAACTATAAAAATTGAATCATCTGTTATAGGTTATAACATAAAACCCATCATCATTGAAGAAGAATGGGGATTGTGACTGCTTTAAACTCTACAACTGCATCCTGCCAATATCCTCAGTTACACTGGAAGGTTCCTGCAATGTCGCTGACATCCAAGAACAAGCAATCAGTCAGACTCAAAGCTTTTAATCTCTACATAATTCATTTCTTCAAATTTAACATTTTCATAGGTATCAGCATAAATGATTAAACATAGCCAGAGAAATGGTTTGGATTAGTAAAACCTTTCATCAGCAATTAGCTTCTGATTGAGGGAAAACCAACTCAATTAAATCCTCCAATCTTCAGCTATCCAAATTGGAGCACTAACTGTTAGACAATTAACAGAGATAATTTATATAGTTAAAGGAAACTGACAGCTTAAAATTAAATAAAGCATGCAGATGTTTCTGAAATATTGCAACAATCTGATCTGGGCCTTGGCTTCATTTTGAGAACTAAACTTTCATAACCTTTTAATTAAACTTTATTTTCAGAGATTTAAACATTGTTCTCAGGGATTCAAACTCTATTCCCAGGAAATTGAGTTACAACATCATTGCTACAAGAAAATCTAAGTATATCAAAATTAATTGTGTGACCATATTAGCAGCAGCCAGGGAGGAGTTCCAATCTTTGTCAGCAACTTGCAAACACCTGATCTGTGTGCCATGACATTGAGAATTCTAACTGGTATCCTAGAATTATAGAATTTTAAGACACAGAAGGAGGCCATTTGGCCCACCGTGCCTGTGTTGGCTCTCTGAAAAAGCTTTCCATTTAGTCCCATTCCCCTGCCCTTTCCCTATTTGGCCCATCACGCCTGTGCTGGCTCTCTGAAAGAACTATTCATTTAGTCCCATTCTCCCGTCCTTTCCCCGTACTCTTTTACCTTTTTCTTTTATCCACTTCCCTTTTAAAAGCTATTATGAATTCTGCTTCCACCACTGTTTCTGGTCGGATATTCCATGTCTCAACACCCCTCTGTGTAAAAAAAACTCCTAGTCTCTCCTTTCATTATTTTTGTGATGATCTTAAATTTAAGTCCTCTAGTTACTGACTCACTGACCACTGGAAATAGTTTTTCCCAATTTACCTATCAAAAACCCTCATAATTTTGAATACCTCTGAGATCTCTTCTTAAACTTTGTTCTAATTAAAAGAGCCCCAGTTTCTCTAGCTTCTCTTCATAATTAAAACATTTCACTTGTGCTATCATTGTTCTGAATCTTCTCTGTACCCTCTCCATGGTATTGACATCCTCCCTAAAGCAAGACTGGACCCAATATTATAACAACAGAAAACGCTGGAAAAACTCAGCAGGCCAGGCAGCATCCGTGGAGAGAGAAACAGAGTTAACGTTTCAAGTCGAAGACCTTTCGTCAGAAGGTTATAATATCCCAATATTATAACCTTAGCCTAACCAATGATTTGTATAGGTTTGGGTTACCTCTTTGCCTTTGTACTTTTTATCCTTGTTACAAATTTCAGGTCTGCACTAGATATTATCTCGGGTTCAACGTTGCCAGTCTCTCCTGTAAGTGGACCCCAAGTCTCTTACAAGCAAGGGTTTATCTTTACTGTCTAATATCCAGTCATATGATAGTGTGACCCAGGAGTGGTTAAATCGAAATCCCTCATTGTGTGAACTGGATACTGTGAGCTTGCACATGCCTATACTGCCTTTCTCATATCTTCCAGGAGGCAGACTGATGAACACTGTTCTTGAATTAGGCCAATTGTAAACCAGCAGGCTGGCTTACTTTTTACACATAATATATGAATGAACAAATTTCACAGTGAATTTCAATCTATTTTATAATTCTTCCCGAAACAAAAAATAACAAAGCACATGTCAGTGGGCTAATTTCACCTATTGACTAACAAATCACTGAAACTAGTCAGTGCTAAACTTAAAGTGTGATTTATAAAGGTTTAGCATAACTTCCTCGCTTCTGTACTCCATGCCTCTATTTATAAAATTGAGAGGTCGCACAACACCAGGTTATAGTCCAACAGTTTTATTTGAAATCACAAGCTTTCGGAGCTATCGATCGCCCCTTCCTCAGGTGAAGTAGAGAAATACAGACTCGACAAAGCATATATAGATAGAGAACAATGCATGTGTACCTTACAATTGCAGACAACTAAATTAAATCATCCTGACTATCTGCCGAGGTGTGATAAAGTTAATCAGGTCAGCCAGGAAGGTACCACATCAAAGACATAGCAAGATACAACTGAGACAATGAGGTGGAGTCGCAGGGGGTCTAACGTGTCAAAAGCTGCCGTCTGTATGTAAAACGATAAGCTGTAAAATTTTTACTTTTTTACTGGGAAAATTTTTACTTTTTTACTGGGAATCACATCTGTGAACAAGCCAACGACGACTCGAGTCCGGATCACGTCATGTATCGTGACATAAACCCAAGATCCCGGTTGAGACCGTCTTCATGAGTGCGGAACTTGGCTATCAGTTTCTGCTCGATGATTTTGCGCTGTCGTGTGTTCCTAAGGTTGCCTTGGAGAACGCTTACCCGCAGATCCGAGGCTGAATGTCCTTGACTGCTGAAGTGTTCCCCGACTGGGAGGTAACAATCCTGCCTGGTGATTGTTGCGCGGTGCTCGTTCATACGTTGTCTCAGTGTCTATTTATAAAGCCAAGGATCTCGCATGCTTTCTTAACAGCCTTCTCAACTTTTCTTGCCACCTTCAAAGATTTAAGTACATAAACCCCCAGGTCCCTCTGTTCCTACACCCCATTTAAAATTGTACCTTTTAGTTTACATTGCCTCTCCTCTTCCTTCCAAAATGCATCACTTCACACTTCTTTGCATTAAATTTCATAAGACTGTAAAGTCCGATTATCATGAGGAATGTTTTTCCATACACAGGACAGCCAGATGTCAAACGGATGTCAGATGTCAAATGGACAGCCAGATGTCAAACGGATGTCAGATGTCAAATGGATGTCAGATTGATCCAAGGGCTAATATTTCCTTGATTTCCTTTGGGCTTCTTTCTTCTTAGTTCCCTACTGATCAGCGCATTTCAGATTTACTGTTTATATTAATTCTCTTTATTCTTCCAATCAAATGCATCACCTCACACTTCTCTGCATTAAATTGCATCTGCCATGTGGCTGCCCATTTCACCAGTCTGCTATTCCTCCTGAAGTCTGTTACTAACCTCCTCACTGTTTACTACATTTACGAGTTTCAAGTCATCTGCAAACTTTCAAATTATGCCCTGTATACCCAAGTCCAGGTCATTAATATATATCAAAAAGAGCAGTGGTCCAAATGCCAACGCCTGGGGAGACACCACTGTATACTTTCCTCCAGTCAGAAAAACAACCGTTCACCACTACTGTCTGTTTTCTGTCCCTTAGCCAATTTCAGATCCACAATGCCACTGTCCCTTTAATCCCATGGGCATCAATTTTGATAACAAGTCTATTATGTGGTACTTTATCAAACGCCTTTTGAAAGTCCATATAAACAACGTCAACGCACTACCCTCATCAACCACCTCTGTTACTTCATCAAAGAATTCAATCAAGTTAGTCAAACACGATTTGCCTTTAACAAATCTGTGCTGGTTGTCATTTATTAACCCGTATTTTCCCAAGTGACAATTAGTTTTGTCTCGGGTTATTGTCTTTGAAGTTTTTCCCACCACCGATGTTAGGCTGACTGGCCTGTTGTTACCGGGTTTATTCGTCTCCCCTTTTTTGAACAGGGGTGTAACATTTGCAAACCTTCTTCTGGCACTGCTCACATCTCTAAGGAGGATTGGAAGATTATACCCAGAACCTCCTCTATGTCTATCCTTAATTCTCTTAGCAACCTAAGATGCATCCCATCTGGGCCGGGTGACTTTTTTACTTTGAGCACAGCCAACATTTTAAGTACCTCCTCTTTAGTTTTATCCTATCCAATATTGCTACTACCTCCTCCTTTACTGTGACATTGGCAGCATCCTTTTCTCTAGTGAAGACAGATGCAAAGTACTCCTTTAGCACCTTAGCCATGTCCTCGGCCTCCACAAGAAGATCTCCTTTTTGGTCCCTAATCAGCCCCATCCTTCCTTTGACTACCGTTTTATTATTTATATATTTAGAAAAGGTTTTTGGGTTCCCTTTTATGGTACCATCTAATCTATTCTTATACACTCTTGTTTCCCTTCCTATTTCCTTTTTCAGTACTCCTTTGTACTTTCTGTATTCAGCTAGGTTCTCTACTAGATTATGAGCCTGGCATTTATCATAAGCCTCCTTTTTTGTTTCATTTTAATCTCTAGGGGGGCTACATTGGATAGCCCTGAAAACGGGCGCGGGGAGCACGGCAACTT
This sequence comes from Squalus acanthias, assembly GCA_030390025.1. Classification (NCBI taxonomy): domain Eukaryota; kingdom Metazoa; phylum Chordata; class Chondrichthyes; order Squaliformes; family Squalidae; genus Squalus; species Squalus acanthias. Next base: position 66,307,477 of record CM059440.1, read on the forward strand.
TGTGCTGCCTGCTCATTATAATGATTTCTGCTTGCAGCCAGCGCTAACCGCGCTGTTCATTGGCTGCACACATCAGCCAAAATTGTAACTTCCTAGCACCACTTAAAGCTAACCTGCACTGCTTAAAGCTAAGCTGCACTACTTAAAGCTAGCCTGCGCCTCTTAAAGGGGAGGTACATTGAGGCTGCAGCAAGTGCTGGGAGTCATGCAGGAAGTGAATCTGTCCTGGGAAACAGTGAGGAATGGCATAACATGAGAGAGAGCATCCTCCAAGGTTTTCAGACGCTGCACTGGAGGTCTTAGTGGAGGAGGTGGAGAGGAGAGATGTCCTGTATCCGCAGGAGGGCAGGTGGCCCTTCAGACACATGATCAAAAGGCAGTGGGAGCAAATAGCCGTGGAGGTCAATGCCAGGAGTCAAGCCCCGAGGATCTGGATGCAGTGCCGCAAGAACTTCCGTGACCTCACACAAATGGTCAAGGTCAGTGAATGCATCTTCAAATGCCATATCTTACCAACTGTACCACTAGCCTCAGCCACTGCTCAATTCACCACACCCCCATCACTCATCTACCAACAATCTCTATCAATCAGGATTCATACCTAACAGTCACAGCTTCACCTCACTCTCATACACTTAGCACTGCTGCAAGCCTCACACCCACACCTCACAGCTTGCACACACTTCCAGCTATTCAACCATGACAGTCACATCACCCAAATAGATTGAATGACACTCACTGATACACTTCCTTCTCTCTTGCAGGACAAGGTGGTGCACAACCGGAGGCAGCAGGAGCTAACCGGAGGGGGACAGGCGCACCTGCATGTCCTAACCCCCTGTTGCTGGGCATAATTGGAACGGTCAGTGCTGAGCCCATGGCCAGTTGCGGGACTGAAACCATTGAAGATGACGGTATCTTCATACCTAATTCTCCTTCTCACATCCCACTTACTTCTCATCCCACAATCTCTTCTGATTTACAAGCTGCAGATGGTGTAAACATGCACCCCTTGCTTCCCCCCACCCCCCGCTCCCCTCACCACAACCCTACCCTTGTGCCTTTCTCCTTTCAGATACCCAAGAACTGCAACCTGGCCAGGCAGTGGTGGCAAAGCAAGAACTGGAAGAGGAAGAAGGCATTGATGCTGAAGACACAGCACTCGATTTCACACTCGCTCCACTTCATTCCCCAGAACTAGATCCAGCACTGCTTCCTTCCTCGTTGGGCTGGGAACATACTGATCATGAAGGTTCTCTTGTACATGTTTCAGGAATCCCTCCCCCTCTTTTCCCTTAACACTGTTACTATCCCAGTCTATATTAGGATAATTGAAGTTTCCCATCATCACTATAGGTCTTGCATCTTCCTGAAATTTGCACCTCTATCTCCCTCCCACTATTTGGTGGCCTATAGTATACACCAGCAGCGTAATAGCTCCTCTGTTGTTCCTTAATTCTAACCAAATAGATTCTGCCTTTGAACCCTCAAGTACATCATCCTTTCCAGTGCTGTAACAGTGGCCCGGATTTTATGGCGTTGTAAGCCCTCAAAATGGTCCTGCAGGTTCCGTGTTTCCGCATGCGCTGCGCATGCGTGAAAACCTGGAACTTGCGATCTGTCAAGTTTCGCATTGACAGATCTACCGCACCACCTTAAAAATCACTTTCACTGGCGCAGAGTTGGGCTATTTGCCCAGCGAATGCCCACAAAACCCTTATGCCTGGTAAAAACAGGCGTAAGGCCTGCTTTTACCAGTGTAACAGTTAAAATAAATGTTAAAATAAAATTTCAATAATGATTAAAAATGCACATACATTTAAAATTAGTTTAGGTAAATTTTGGCCTGTTTTTAAATGTTTAAATTTATTTTTCAAAATTTTTTATTTTATTTTAAATGCTTAATTAAAGGGTCATTGAATTAATTTTGAACATGTGATCATTTATTTTTATTTAAGTGGTGTGAATTATTATTTATTTGGGGATTTCTAATATGCTTATGGGGATTCCGCACGTAAATGGAATCCCCATAAGCATCATAGGAATCCCCCTTTTTGATTGGTTGACGGGGTCCACGTGATCCCAGGGACACTTGCGAACGCCTGCAGGCCCAGGACCTGAAGAGTCCGAAGCTCCAGAGACACCAGGTACGTTCGGATTTTTTTTCTGGTTCGGTGGCGTATTCTTCTGGTACGCCTCCAACCGCAAATTCAGGGCCAGTATCTTTGATCAACACTGCCACCCCGCTACTTTTTTTCCTTCCCTATCTTTCCTGAATACCTTGTAGCCAGGAATATTAAGTTTCCAATCCTCCCTTTGTTTGAACCAGGTCTCCAATATTCTTCCCTTCTTTCTACTAGAGCTGTTTGGGGAACTAGGACAAGAGTTCCATGAGATCCGGGTGTTGTCATAATCTGAAGCCAGTCTTAAATTGGGAGAGGGTACAGATCATCTGCTTTTCATTTTTCATTTTATAGGAGAAGCAGCCTGATTTTTTTTGTACTGACCTAGTAAAAATTATGGGGATAAACTGTGCCTTCTTTTCTGTGCCTTCTTATCTGTTCACTCTGCTGGATTTGTAGGTGAGATTTACTTAAAAAATTAATATCTGGTCTTCAGGTTGCGGGTTGGGCCATGGCATCATGTGACCTCATGTAATTTTAAAATATTTTTAGTATGTTATTTTGAGCTTGTAATCACCAGGCTACAGGTGAAATGGTGGATTAAAGTGTTTTGACTGCTTTGCAATTTGCTTAGAAGCGAAAACAATGAATAAATTTGCATATTATCCATTCAACTGGCACAAATGTGCAATGAATTGGAATACATATGCTAACCAATTGTGACAAACTAAGATATAAAAAATGTGCATGTTGGCATGGGCACAATGGGCTGAATGGCCTCCTTCTGTGCTGTATGATTCTATGTTAGAAAGTGTCATGTCAAGGTGTGACAGTAAAGTGTGATAAAGTTATGTGTCAATGTACCATTGCGCGCCAGCATGTCCTAGCCCCCATGGAGGAGACGTTGGCCAGCTGCGGGACTGAAACCATCGAAGATGACGGTATCTTCATACCTAATCCTCCTTTTCACATCCCACTTCTCCCTCATCCCACAATCTCTTCTGATTTACAAGCTGCAGATGGTGTAAACATGCACCCCCTGCTTCCCCCCCCCCCCCGCCCCACCACAACCCTACCCGTGTACCATTTGCCAAACTTCCACCAAGGATACCCCTTGCCCTAGCCCTGAACTCGCATCTTTCTCTAGTTTCTCTTCCATCTCCCGTCATGCCCTCTCCAACCTCACCTTGTCCATGAGACCCACCTCCTGCTTCCTCATTCCTATTCCCACCCAACTGCTGACCACCCAACTTCCTCTCCTGGCCCTCATGTTAGCTGAGATTGAATGGTTCCCTCTCCTTGGGTACTGCCCCCATCCCTTTCAAAACCACTATCATCACCCCCACTCCTCAAAAGATGCACTCTCAATCCGTCTGTCCCTGAAAACTACCGCCTCATCTCAAACCTCCCTTTCCTCTCCAAAGTCCTTGAATGTATTGTTGCCTCTCAAATCCGTGCCCATCTTTTCCACAACTCCATTTGAACCTCTCCAATCAGGTTCCCGCCCCGCCACAGCACCGAAATGACCTTCTTCAAAGTCACAAATGACATCCTCTGTAACTGTGACCATGATGCACTATCCCATCACATCCTCCTTGATCTGTCTGCAGCCTTTAACACGGTTGACCATACCATCCTTCATCAATATCTCTCCTCCGTTGGCCAGCTCAGCAAGACTGCCCTCGTTGGGTTCCACTCTTACCTATCCAATCGCAGGCAGAGCATCTCCAACAATTACTTCTCTTTCCACCCTTGTACCGTTACCTCTGAAGTCCTGCAGGGATCTTGACCCCGTCCTTTTCCTCATCTAAATGCTGCCCCTAGGCGACATCATCTGCAGACACGGGATCAGCTTCCACACGTACACTGATGACACCCAGCTCTACATCTCTTGACCTGTTCACTGCCTCTGTATTGTCAGACTGCATGTCAGACATCCAGTCTTCGATGAGCCACAGATTACTCCAGTTAAACATTGGGAAGGCCAAAACCATCTCCTTTGGCCCCCCACCAACAAACTCTGTACTCTTTCCACTGATTCCATTCCTCTCGTCGGCCACTGTCTCGGGTTGAACCAGACTGTTTGCAACCTTGGTTATTACTGTTAAAACCCTCATCCATACCTTTGTCACCTCCAAATTCGATTATTCCAATGCTCTCCTGGCCAGTCTCCCATCCTCCACCCTCCATTAACTTCAACTCATCCAAAACTCTGCAGTCCATATCGTATCCCACACCAAGCACCGACTCATCCTTCACTCCTGTCCTTGTTGACCTACACTGGCTCCCAACTATTCTAATTTAAAATTCTCATCCTCAAGTTTAAATCCCTTCATGTCCTCGCCCCTCTATCTCAGTAACCTTCTCCAGCCCTATAACCAGCCCCCCCAATCTCTTTCCTCTACCCTTTTGTGCATCTCTCTTGCCCTCCTTTTACCCCACCGCGCCTTCAGTCACCTAGGTACCAGTACCTAGGTCTGGCCTATATGTGACCCCAGTCCCATATTGATGTGGTTGACTCTTAACTGCCCTAGCAAGCCAGTCCATTGTATCAAGCTGTTACTGCTGTGGTTGAAGAAGGCGGCCCACCACCACCTTCTCAGGGCAACTAGGGATGGAAAATAAATGCCGGCCTTGCCAGCGGCGCCCACATTTTTAAAATATTCGTTCATGGGATGTGGGCGTCGCTGGCAAGGCCAGCATTTATTGTCCATCCCTAATTGCCTTTGAGAAGGTGGTGGTGAGCTGCCTTCTTGAACCGCTGCAGTCCATGTGGTGAAGGTACTCCCACAGTGCTGTGAGGGAGGGAGTTCCAGGATTTTGACCCAGCGACGATGAAGGAACGGCGATATACTTCCAAGTCAGGATGGTGTGGGACTTGGAGGGGAACTTGAAGGTGGTGGTGTTCCCATGCGCCTGCTGCCCTTGTCCTTCTAGGTGGAAGAGGTTGTGGGTTTGGGAGGTGCTGCCGAAGAAGCCTTGGCGAGTTGCTGCAGTGCATCTTGTAGATCTTGTACATCCCGCGAATGAATAAAAAAATCTCACATTTGTGCAGCTGCATGGCAGGTGGGATGTACAGGTCATTGCAGCCAGACTCCATCTTCCAGATGATGTGTCTTACGCTAGTCGCTAAAAATGCTAATCTCATTATCTCAGCTGAGACTACATGTAACCCTGTTGGCCTTGGATCACTAAATCAGAAGAATTGAGAGCATGCTACCTTAGTTACATTTATATTCAATAAAAATGGCCTTCAATTATTATTAGGGTGAGTGAATTCTACAGTTCCTTCTAAAACTACTGTAAAAGCTGAACTATTAAAATTCTACACCAGCTTACTCAGCATTAAAGTTTGGTTATACAATAATTAGAGAGTCATTGCAGTGATATTGACCTACAGTGGTTCCCAGTCCCCCAACTATTCAATATGATGTGGAGATGCCGGTGTTGGACTGGGGTGGACAAATGTGAGAAGTCGCACAACACCAGGTTATAGTCCAACAGCTTTATTTGAAATCACAATCGACTTCACCTGACGAAGGAGCAGCACTCCGAAAGCTTGTGATTTCAAATAAAGCTGTTGGACTATAACCTGGTGTTGTGCGACTTCTCACAACTATTCAATACTTTGACCATCCAGGTCTAAAGGGGAGGGTCTTAACAGAAAGCTAACAATTACGTTATGGAAGTCAGCTGTTTCAAATGACTACAGATTGAATTTCTGTTTGAAGGCCTTGTGCTATGCTACTTCTGTAGGGACAGTATCATCTCCTCTTAGTAAGATTTAGTATAATTCTTTAATTAATGCAATTAAAGGATAACTGAAACTTAATGGGATTACATGTGTCAGCACTGAATTCACTACAGCTTTCATACAGATTTGGCAAAGCAAGTTCTACAATCGCACAATCAAGTCAGTGCTCTACCCTAAAACATCCAGTTGTTATAGTTACTTTTGTGAAAAAGTGGGTATAAATATTACTACCTGTACTTCTTTGCACCTGTAAAATCATCTAGTGCTGATCCAACACAATTCCAACTTGTAATATTTTGTTGATATTGATCATTTCTTTTCCAGAAGTAATTTTTTCTGTTTCTAAAGTTCTCATTGGTTTCTGATTTCCAGAGAAAATTCCCTGCTATTTCAGCAACGATCCATACATAAAGACAAGATGGCCATACACTGCACAATGGGAACAACAGGAGCTTTATTGTACAGTTCTGGCTCTGTTTGAATAACACTGCAGTTGAATCCAAATAAATCTTTGCCAGAACAAAGCGATAAATTCCAATAAAATAATTCAAATAAAACATTCTCTCGAATTACATGGAATTCCAGTACATGAAACTATTTCCAATTTTCCGTTCAAATTATAACATGGAAACAGGTGCGTTGGCCCACACAAGCAGTATCCTAATCCCAGGTGCCCAGCTGCGCGCCCTATTCTGATATTCCTTCATTCCCCTTTCCTTCAATCATGTATCTAATCTATTTTTAAATGTTGACATAGTCTCTGCTGCAATTACTAACTCTGGTGTATTCCACAGCCTCACAACCCTCTGTGTCAAAAAAGGTTTTTCCTGCTCTCTGTCTTAAAGCTCTTACATTTAATCTTATATCTTTGTCCACTCGTTGTAGACCCCTCAATCACTGGAAATAGTCTGTTTCCATCTACGCTGCCCTAACCCATCATAACTTTAAACAACCCTATCAAATCACCCCATAATCTCCTCTGTTCTAATGAACACTGCCCCAATCTTTCACGTTTTTCTTTGTATTTCTTCATACCAGGCAGCATCCTGGTGAATCTGTGCTGTACCCTCTCTATTGCCTCAACATCCTTCTGATAGCATACAGCCCAAAATTCCACACTGTAATCTTACTAAGGTTTTTATAAAGATTCGGCATTATATTTTGACTGTTACTATACCTCTTGCCATAAAACCCAGTATTCCATCAGCTTTCTTAATAGTCTTATCTACTTGAGGTGCTGCTTTTAATGGGCCAAAAATTCGGCACTTGCCGGGTGAGTACGCACTGTGTCCTCACCCGTAAGGCCTCCTGAAGTGCCGGTTGCCTGCATGCACTGCGCGGGAAACCGGAACTTCCGGTCTCATGAAGGGAGTGGTTCAGAGGTGAACCGCGTGCGCGGTAGAGGCTGCGTGCACGCAGCAAACTTAGTTTTTTTTTCAGGTTTCTTCGGGAGGGTAAGTATTGAAGAACCTGTGCTTTTAAAAAGGAGGCGCAAGACCCGTTTTCAACAAGGTAAGCGGTTAATTAATTATAATTAAAAAAAATTTTCAACAGGCTTATCTTTTTTAGATACTTTAAAGAAAGGTAAGTTTATTTTTAACACTGTTAAAAAGTATTTTAATTTTTTCAAAAATTTAAATTTTTGTTTAAAGTAGTTAATTTATTTAACTTATAGTTATTTTAAAAATGTGATGGTTTTTTAAAAAATTTATTTGAAGTTTAGCTGTTGTTTTGGGGCCGATTTCAATTCATAGATTTGACAGGTCTCCTGTCAAATCTATGAATGAAAGATGGTCTGCTGCCATTGGCTCTCCATGGCCCACGTGATCCCAGGGGACGCATCGCACTAACTACGCCCCTGGGACACGCAAGCACTGCGCACCGGCAGTTACATAGAAACATAGAAAATAGGTACAGGAGTAGACCATTCGGTCCTTTGAGCCTGCACCGCCATTCAATGCGTTCATGGCTGAACATGCTACCTCAGTACCCCATTCCTGCTTTCTCGCCATACCCCTTGATCCCCCTAGTTGTGAGTGTTATATCTAACTCCCTTTTGAATATATTTAGCGAACTGGCCTCAACAACCTTCTGTGGAAGAGAATTCCATAGATTCACCACTCTCTGGGTGAAGAAGTTCCTCCTCAGCTCAGTCCTAAATGGCTTCCCCTTAATCCTTAGACTGTGACCCCTGGTTCTAGTTTCCCCTACCATTGGGAACATTCTGCCCGCATCTAATTTGTCTAAACCAGTCAGGATTTTAAATGTCTCTATAAGATCCCCCCTCATTCTTCTGAACTCCAGAGGATACAAGTTCAGTTGACCCAATCTTTCTTGATATGTCAGTCCGGCCATCCCAGGAATCAATCTAGTGAACCTTCGCTGCACTCCCTCAATAGCAAGAATGTCCTTCCTTAAGTTAGGAGACCAAAACTGCGCACAATACTCCAGGTGTGGCCTCACCAAGGCCCTGTACAACTGCAGCATCACCTCCCTACTCCTGTACTCAAATCCCCTTACTATGAAGGCCATCATTCCGTTTGCTTTCTTGACTGCCTGCTGCACTTGCATTCCCACCTTCAGTGACTGATGTACCATGACGCCCAGGTCTCGTTGCACCTCCCCTTTCCCTAATCTGCCACCATTCAGGTAATAGTCCGCCTCTCTATTTTTACCACCAAAGTGGATAACCTCACATTTATCCACATTGTACTTCATCTGCCATACATTTGCCCATTCACCCAACCTGTCCAAGTCACTCTGTAGCCTCCTAGCATCCTCCTCATTGTTCACACTGCCTCCCAATTTAGTGTCATCCGCAAATTTGGAGATATTACATTTAATCCCTTCGTCCAAATCATTAATATATAATGTAAACAGCTGGGGTCCCAGCACCGAACCCTGCGGTACCCTGCTGGTCACTGCCTGCCATTCTGAAAAGTACCCATTTACTCCTACTCTTTGTTTCCTGTGTGCCAACCAGTTCTCAATCCACGTCAACACATTACCCCCAATCCCATGTGCTTTAACTTTGCTCACCAATCTCTTGTGTGGGACCTTGTCGAAGGCCTTCTGAAAGTCCAAATACACCACATCTACTGGTTCCCCCCTGTCCACCCTATTGGAAACATCCTCAAAAAATTCCAGAAGATTTGTCAAGCATGATTTCCCTTTCACAAATCCATGCTGACTTGGACCTATCATGTCGCCACTTTCCAAATGGTCTGTTATGACATCTTTAATAATTGCTTCCATCATTTTACCCACGACCGATGTCAGGCTGACCGGTCTATAATTCCCTGCTTTCTCCCTCCCTCCTTTTTTAAAAAGAGGGGTTACATTGGCCACCCTCCACTCCATCGGAACTGATCCAGAGTCTAAGGAATGTTGGAAAATGATCGTCAATACATCCACTATTTCCAAGGCCACCTCCTTAAGTACTCTGGGATGCAGACCATCAGGCCCCGGGGATTTTTCAGCCTTCAGTCCCATCAATTTCCCCAATACCTTTTCCCGACTAATAAGGATTTCCCTCAGCTCCTCCCTCTTACCAGATCCTCTGACCCCTTTTATTTCCGGCAGGTTGTGTGTGTCCTCCACAGTAAACACCGAACCAAAGTACTTGTTCAATTGATCTGCCATTTCCTTGTTCCCCATTACGACTTCCCCTGTTTCCGACTGCAGGGGACCTACGTTTGTTTTTACTAACCTCTTTCTTTTTACATATTTATAGAAGCTTTTGCAGTCCATTTTAATGTTCTCTGCAAGCTTCCTTTCATATTTTATTTTCCCTGCCCTAATCAAACCCTTCGTCCTCCTCTGCTGAGTTTTGAAGTTCTCCCAGTCCCCGGGTTTGCTGCTACTTCTGGCCAATTTGTATGCAACTTCCTTGGTTTTAATACTATCCCTGATTTCCCTTGTTAGCCATGGTTGAGCCACCTTCCCTTTTTTATTTTTACGCCAGACCGGGATGTACAATTGTTGTAGTTCATCCATGCGATCTCTAAATGTCTGCCATTGCCCTTCCACTGATAGCCCCTTAAATATCGCTTGCCAATTTAACCTCGCCAATTCACGCCTCATACCCTCAAAGTTGCCCTTATTTAAGTTCTGGACCATGGTCTCTGACTTAACTGTTTCCTTCTCCATCCTAATGTAGAACTCCACCATACTATGGTCACTCTTCCCCAGGGGGCCTCGTACCACAAGATTGCTGATTAGTCCTTCCTCATTACACAACACCCAGTCCAGGATGGCCTCCCCTCGAGTTGGTTCCTCAACATATTGGTTTAGGAAACCATCCCTTAAACACTCCAGGAAATCCTCCTCCACCGTATTGCTTCCAGTTTGAGTAGCCCAATCTATATGCATATTAAAGTCACCCATGATAACTGCCGTGCCTTTTTGCACGCACCTCTGATTTCCTGTTTCATACCCTCCCCCACCTCACTACTGCTGTTTGGAGGTCTGTACACAACTCCCACTAACGTTTTCTGCCCTTTGGTGTTCTGCAGCTCAACCCATATTGATTCCACATCCTCCAAGCTGATGTCCTTCCTAGCTATTGCATTAATCTCCTCTTTAACCAGCAATGCTACCCCACCCCCTTTTCCTTTTATTCTATCCTTTCTGAATGTTGAATACCCCTGGATGTTCAGTTCCCAGCCTTGATTGTTCTGGAGCCACGTCTCTGTAATCCCAATCACATCGTATCCGTTAACATCTATTTGCACAGTCAATTCATCCACCTTATTACGGATACTCCTTGCATTAAGACACAGAGCCTTTAGGCTTGTTTTATTAACATCCTTTGTCCTTTTAGACTTATGATTTAGTACGGCAGTTGGGGCAGGCCCAGGAGCTGAACTCCCTGTGGGCCAGAAGCAGAATGGCAGACGCGGTAGGTAAGTGCGCGTGCGATCCTTACCCCCGCGGCAAGCCGGAGAGGCGAATTTCTGTGCCAATGTCTAGTGAACCTGAATCCCCAAATTCCTTTTCTCTTCTACACGCCCAGCTTTCTTCCCCTATTCAAAATATAATTATTACTTTTTTTTTAACCAAAATGTACCATCTCACATTTACTGACATTGAATTCCATCTGCTACTTTTTTGCCCATTTCACTAAATTGTAAGAACACTGGGTTTGATATCCTGAAAACATCCTGAAGTAACAGGGAGGATTGATGAAGGGAAGGCAATGGATGTTGTCTACATGGATTTTAGGAAGGTGTTTGACAAAGTACCACATAGAAGGCTGGTTAACAAAATTGCGGCTCATTCCCCTCCTCCTCCCCCTTCCCTTACACCCATCCTCTCCTCTTTCCCTCCCTCCTTCCACACCCACTGTTCTCCTTACCACCCCTCACCTCATTCACCTCCTCCTCTTTTTTTTGCCTCCCATACCCCCCCTTCCTCCCCCTCTACCCTCCCCACGCCCTCATTCTTCTCTATCCCCATCCTGTCCTTTCCCCTCTCATCCCTTCCTGGTCTTTCCTTTCCCTCTCCTCTTCCATCCTCCCGAATCCCCTTCTCTCCTTTATCTGTTCCCTATTCCACTTCCCTTTCCGCCACACTTCATTCTTCTCTATCCTTTTCTCTTCCTCCACCAACCCCTCCCCACCCCCTTTCTAAGATGCATTTGAGGATCCTAAGCAACTAAGAAAGAAAATTTCAGGAACTCTGGCACAAATCCTCCAGCAATCACTGAATACTGGAGAGGTGTCTGGGGACTGGAAAAAGACAGCTAATATTCCTATTTTCTTTTAAAAAAGGTAGCAAAAATGACCCGGGAAACTACAGACCATTGAGTTATATGTCCTTTGTCTGTTCGCAACCTTGGTGTCATATTTGACCAAGATGAGCTTCCAACCACATATCCGCGCCATCACTAAGACCGCCTATTTCCACCTCCGGAACATCGCCCGATTCCGCCCCTGCCTCAGCTCATCTGCTGCTGAAACCCTCATCCATGCCTTTGTTACCATTAGACTTGACTATTCCAACGTACTCCTGGCCGGCCTCTCACGTTCTACCCTCTGTAAACTTGAGGTCATCCAAATCTCTGTTGCCCGTGTCCTAACTCGCACCAAGTCCCGTTCACCCATCACCCCTGTGCTCACTGACCTACATTGGCTCCCGGTTAAGCAACGCCTCGATTTTAAAATTCTCATGCTTGTTTTCAAATCCCTCCGTGGCCTCACCCCTCCCTATCACTGTAATCTCCTCCAGCCCCACAACCCTCTGACATATCTGCGCCCCTCTAATTCTGGCCTCTCGAGCATCCGTGATTTTAATCGCCCCACCATTGGTGGCCGTGCCTTCAGCTGCCAAGACCCTAAGCTCTGGAATTCCCTCCCTAAACCTCTCCGCCTCTCTACCTCCTTTAAGACGCTCCTTAAAACCTATCTCTTTGCATCTGCCCCAATATCCCCTTATGAGGCTCAGTGCCAAATTTTGTTTTACAGGAAACTCTTTGGTATCCGGCACCGACGGGACCGGGATGGTGCCGGATGATTAAAAATTCTGGATGTCGGAGAGGGTTATCTACCGAGGCTATTTTTAACAAACAAAAATTAAAAAATCAAGAAATGTGCAGTATACAGTAATTGGGTACTCACCTACAGAATGTTGTGTTAAATGGATGGTGGAAGATGCTTGATTAAATACAGTACTGCCAGTTGAGGGTAATCCATAACTCTTTAATTACTTAACAGTAAAACAAAACGGTTATTGAGGTGTTGTTTTCGGAGTATGAATTTTGCCGGTTAATAGAGAATTCCGGATATTTAGGTGCCGTTTAAACGAGAGTTTCCTGTATAACACTCCTGTGAAGCGCCTTGGGACGTTTTACTACGTTAAAGGCGCTATATAAATACAAGTTGTTGTTGTGCGTAAAGTTATGGAATCCTTTAGTGAAGATAAGAACATGGAGCATCTGGATAGAAATAAAATCATAAAAGATAGCCAATATGGGTTCATGAAGGGGAGGTTTTGCCAATCTAACTTACTGTTTTCTTTGAGGGTGTGACAAAGTAGCTTGATCGTGGTAATGCAGTGGATGTGGTGTACTTAGAATTCAGTAAGGCCTTTGATACAGTTCCTCTGGAAAGGCTGCTACTAAAAATTAAAAAAGCGGGAATCAGTGGAAATATTTTACAATGGATATATAATTGGTTGGCTGATAGAACCCAGAGGGTAGTGGAATAGGGATCGTCATCAGCCTGGGAAAATGTTACTAGTGGGGTCCCATAGGGATCTGTTTTGAGACATCTTTTGTTTAATATCTTTATAAATTACATGGAGCTAGGAGTTACAAGCACAGTGCCTAAATTTCCAGATAATACAAAGCTAATGAAGGTAGTAGACGCCAAAGCTGAACAGGATAAGCTACAGGAGGATCTGAATATAATTGGGAACTGGGCAGCTATTACTTAAATGGAAAGAAAATAAGGTACATGGAAAATGAAAGCGATCTGGGGGTCCTGACTCCTGATTGACAATAAATTGAAGCTATCACATCAATGCTCGGTGTGTTAGAGGAAGGTTTTTATTTATAATTAAATGATCCATCTACTCCTTCAATCAATAAGGTTCTTGCACATTGAAGTCAGTGTTCATAGTTCATTAAGCATACAGTACATGCAATAGTACATGACATACACTTAATAGACCAAAGTGCTTAACCGCACCAGGGCATGGATTGGTTGCAGACTCAAATGCATTACAGTTCTGAGCTCAGTATCTTAGGCCTTTACATAGAATTTACAGCAAGGAAACAGGCCATTCAGCCCAACTGGTGTATGCCGGTGTTTATGCTCCACACGAGCCTCCTCCCACCCTACTTCATCTAACCCGATCAGCATTTTGATGCTAGACGGGATCATAAGCGGTGCTCTATATGATCACTAGGAAAGGGAAGGGGCCATTAGAAATTCACAACACAGTTTCTGAAAAAATAGGTCATGCCTAACAAATTTGACAGAGTTTTTTGAGGAAGTCACTAGGGTAGTGGATAAGGAAAATCAGGAGCCATTGTCTATCTGGACTTTCAGAAAGCCTTTGATAAGGTTCCTCACACTAGGTTATTTCACAAGATCGAATCTCATGAAATGCTGTATTAGGAATTGGCTCCAATCCCGCAGTCAGAAAGTTGTAGTTAACGGGCGTGGTTCAGCCTGGAGACATGTTACTAGTGGTGTCCCCCAATCGTACCTGTGGCGGCTCTTTGAAAGAGCTATGCAACTAGTCCCACTCCCCCGCTCTTACTCCATCAAATCAGTTCATGATTTTGAACACCTCTGTCAAATCTCCTCTTAACCTTCACTGCTCTAAGGAGAACAACCCCAGCTTCTTCAGTCTCTCCGCATAACTGAAGTACCTCATCTCTGCTACCAGTCTAGTAAATTCCTTCTGCACCCTCTCTAAGGCCTTGACATCCTTCCTAAATTGTGGTGCCCAGAAATGAACACAATGCTCCAGCTGAGGCCTAACCAGTGTTTTATAAAGGTTTGGTATAACTTCCTTGCTTTTGTACTCTATTCCTCTATTAATAAAAGTGAGAAGTCGCACAACACCAGGTTATAGTCCAACAGCTTTATTTGAAATCACAAGCTTTCGGAGCGCTGCTCCTTCGTCAGGTGAAGAAATACATATGGGCACAGCATAAATAGTCAGAGAACAATGCCAGACGACTACAGTTAATCTTTCTAACTGCCCTTTATCACAGATTAACTGTAGTCGTCTATTCGCTCCTCCTACCCCTCCCTATTCACCCCTCTCTCCGCCTCCCTATTACCCCCTCTCTCCCCCTCCCTATTGCCCCTCTCTTCCCCTCCCTATTCCCCCTCTCTCCCTATTCCCCCTCTCTCCCCATCCCTATTCCCCTCTCCCCCTCCCTATTCTCCCCTCTCTCCCCATCCCTATTCCCACCTCTCTCCCCCTCCCTGTTCCCCCCTCTCCCCTTCTCTATTCCCTCTCCCCCTCCCTATTCCCCTCTCTCCCCCTCCCTATTCCCCCCTCTCCCCCTCCCTATTCCCCACTCTCTATTCCCCCCTCCCAATTTGCCCATCTCTCCCTATACCCTCCCAATTCCCTCTCCCCCTATACCCTCCCTATTCCCCCCTCTCCCTTTACCCTCCCTATTCCCCCGCTCCACTCGCTTATTCCCCCTCTCCCTCTCCTTATTCCCTGTCCCCCTCCTTATTCCCCCTCACCCCTCCCTATTCCCCTCCTCCCCATCCCTATTCCCCTTCTCTCCTTCCCTATACCCCTTCTCGCCCATTCCCCCTTTAGCCGCCTCCGCCCCCCCACCATCCCTATTCCCCTGCTCGCCCCCTCCCCATTCCCCTTCTTGCCCCCTCCTACTCCCTAATCCCCTTCTTGCCCCTCTCTCCCCCTCCCTATTCCCCCCTCTCTCCCCCTCCCTATTCCCCCCTCTCTCCCCCTCCCTATTCCCCCCTCTCTCCCCCTCCCTATTACCCTCTCTCTCCCTCCCTATTCCCCCCTCTCCCTATTCCCCCCTCTCCCCTCCCTATTCCCCCCTCTCTCCCCTCCCTATTCCCCCCTCTCTCCCCTCCCTATTCCCCCCTCTCCCCTCCCTATTCCCCCCTCTCTCCCCTCCCTATTCCCCTCTCTCCCCCTCCCTATTCCCCCTCCCTATTACCCCCCTCTCCCCCGTCCTATTCCCCCTCTCTCCCCATTCCTATTCCCTCTCCCTCCATATTCCACTCTCTCCCCCTCCCTATTCCCCCCTCTCCCCCTCCCTATTCCCCCCTCTCCCCTCCCTATTCCCCCCTCTGTCCCCCTCCCTATTCCACTTCCTATTCCCCTTCACGCCCCTCACTATTCCTTCTCGCCCCCTCCCTATTCCCCTTTTCGCCCCCTCCCTATTCCCCTTCTCACTCCCTCCCTATTCCCTTTCTCGCCCCCTCCCTATTCCTCTTCTCGCTCCCTCCCTATCCCCCTTCTCGCCCCCTCCCTATCCCCCTTCTCGCCCCCTCCCTATTCCCCTTCTCGCCCCCTCCCTATTCCCCTTCTCGCCCCCTCCCTATTCCCCTTCTCGCCCCCTCGCCTATTTTTTGTTATTTTTAATAAATTTGTTTATGGGATGTGAGCGTCGCTGGCAAGACCAGCATTTATTGCCCATTCCTAATTGCGCTTGAGAAGGTGGTGGTGGCGAGCCGCCTTCTTGAACCGCTGCAGTACGCGCGTATTCACCTACTCCCTCCCTCCCTATTCCTCCTCTCCCCCACCTTATTCCTCATCTCTCGCCTCTCCTATTCCTCCTCTCTCCCCCGCCCTATTCCCCCAATCCCCACCCTATTCCCCAATCCCCTCCCTATTCCCCAACTCTCCCTCCCAATCACCTCTCTCTATTCCCCCACTCCCGCTCTCCGTATTCCCACACTCCTTCCCTCCCTATTCCCCTCTCCCTATTCCCCCCTCCCCCCATCCCTATTCCCCCCACCCTCCCTCTTCCCCCTCTCTATCTATTCCCTCTCCCTATTCCCCCACTGCCTGCCTATTCCCCCCTCCCTGCCTCCCTCTTCCCCCTCCCTCGCTATTCCCCCTCCCCTCCCTATTCCCCCCACCCCCCCTATTCCCTCCCCGTCCGCACTCACTCCTTCCCTATTCCTCCCCTCCCTCCCAATTCCTCTCCTCTCCCTCCCCTACCTATTCCTCCCCCTTCCCTCCGCCCCCTCCCTCACTCCCCCTCCTTCCTAATTCCCCCACTACCTCCTATTCCTCCCCTCCTCCCAATTCCCGCCAACCTCCCTCCCCCTATTCTCCCCTTCCTTCCCAATTCCCCCAACCTCCCTCCTCCTTATTCCCCTCCCTTCTCCCTCCTTATTTCGCCCTCCCTTCTCCCTCCTTATTCACCCCCTTCTCCCTCCTTATTCCCCCCCTTCTCCCTCCTTATTCCCCCCTTCTCCCGTCCTTATTCCCCCCCCTTCTCCCTCCTTATTCCGCGTCCCTTCTCCCGCTCTTATTTCCCCCTGTCTCCCACCTTATTTTCCCCCCTCCCTTCTCCCTCTTATTCCCCCCCTTCTCCCTCCTTATTTCCCCCCCCGCTCCTCC